>JAYMTI010000054.1:0-25532 GCA_036897505.1 Pelargonium transvaalense | reverse complement strand
AGATGGATCAAAAATCGATTTGAACAGGTTGTACTGATTGACTAATTATTTTAATTTAAATTAACAGATAAAAAGTGGACCAAACAATAATTGTTTTCAATTCTTTTTTATATCTCGAGTTTGAGTCTATTTTCTGACAATAATATGAGATTTTGGGTTAAAACATGACAACTATCCCATATTATGTAGCTCATTTTTTTTAAAATAGACTTTTTGAGGAGAATAATTAGGGATATCGACTAAAATATAATTCTAGTCTGACTTAGATCAGATTGAGATATTAGGATAACCAATCGGGTTTGGGACGGATGGAAAATCATCATCCATTCAACAAGTACAATCACCTAATGATAAACGAAAAAGTACAGTAGGAGGGGGACATAAACCTGACTCCAAAGAAAATACCTCAACGGCTAAAACACATTAGGAAACACACACACATACATAACTTGCTCCTACAGATGAAAGACATGTCATGCGAATTAGAGATAAAAATAGAACTAAACTCAAAAACTGCAATTACAACTGTTTTCGGATTTTCTAAGGTTCCCCTTTCCAGAGGCTTAACATGCGAGTTTTGTTTACCTTAATTTGACAAGAATTTAGTAGAGCTTTTTTATTACTCTTGACAGAATCTGTGAATTTGAATCAGAATTCTATATTCCTAAAATCAGATATGAAAAGGGTTAGTCAAGAAATTTCCATTAGATTCGCGTTTGAGTTCAGTTGAGGCAACAATTAGAATTATGGGTTGGAAAAGGTAAAACTCTCTGCAGGATTGATCACTTCCTACGGGAGTGCATAGATAAAGTAGGAGTCATTTTTAGGTTGTTAAAGTCTTTATTGTATACATTGAAAATGAAAAGCTTAAAATTCTAATTTCGAATGAGGGTCTCTCGCTAAGCCTCTTTCAATTGAACGGGTAAGTATTCTAAAATGCCACAAGAATTAAAGAGGATCCCTTAGGATATAAAATTGCTTTTAAAACAGTTTTGTAAATATCGGAATGGGTCGCAACCGCCAGAGGGGTTCCTTGAGTCTAATCCGTACCTTAGGTGAATGTAGAAAAGACTTCATCTTCAAGGAAATTCTTGATGATAATATGAGACCCTTTAAACCCCATAATTTTAAATGCAGATTTAAGAATAAGAAAGAGTCTAATCTTACAAAATCGATAAAGAATTTAGTAAAACTTATTATTAAATAGAAAAGACTGGAGTATTATCCTGGCGTTGTCTACTTATCGAAATTGTCTGCCCTTCCCCTAACTGCTGAAGATATAGTAAATCTAGAATCAATTATAGGATTTGAACCAATAGTCGTCTCGGTTTATGGAGAGGTTTGTTGTCGATTAAATGAAAGTGAAAAGCCCCTTAGAGTACCCCAGTAGAATTTAGTTTACTTCTATTAATATATTTCTTTTGGGAGAACCTTACAAAAGGACGGGGAGAGTCATGTGTTTAAACTGAAGGAGCTTTTTCTAAGGACTTCTTCACAAGAACTTTCCTTATATTAAGTGCAATCTAGACTAACTTCTTACTTAAGACTTGCACCGCAAGCTTTCCCTTTATTGTAAAACTACTTCATACTACTGCCGATCAACGATAGACTTTTAATACCTCCGTGCAGATAAAACGTATATGATATAGGCTAGATATAAATGAATACTCTTGTGTGGTTAGACTTTATGTATATACTTTGCTGAATACGAGACCTTGTGTTGTGGGCCTTAATGTATTCTCTAGGAGTCGGCCTTATTGCTTATATCGATCTCTCTCTCTAATACTAATTACTAGGGATTATAAAAAATAGTAAGCTTTGACTTGACATTAAGAAAGAACTGTCCTTGCAAGGATGCCGCTTTTCTTTTGTTATGTGAGAGTGTTGCCCAGGCAGGAAATAAAGTAGAAGTTATGTCATGTATATACACCAGGGTCCTATTTTCCTCTTTCTTCAGATTCTTTTGTATTTTACTTCCTAGAAAAGGAGCTTCTACCTGTTTTCAAACTTTCAGGCCATTTTCATTTTACAAAAGGGTAATCCTTCTAAACCCACTGACACTAATATAGAACTAAATTCTTAATTAAATAAAGGTCTTTCTTAATCTTAATATAGAATTCCGGGGTTAATTCGGTAAAGTAAACAAGTATTTTTAGATATAGCCCAAATGCTAGGATTCTAATTTCAAGGAGTAGCATTGTTTTAATCAGGTACCCAAAAAGTAGTGAAACAGGAGGGGTTGTGTGTTCATGAGGACTTTTACATTGCAAAAGGCTTCTTTAACCTAGTAACCGAGCTCGTAGCCCAGTTCTGTGTGGTATAGTATAAATCCTTAGTAAATATCTTTAAACCCTTTACTTATATAAGCTGTAAAAGGAGTCCCCTGCATGAGCATTCTTAAGTAGAACTTTATTCTTGTATAAATATAAGGGAATCCTAATAGTAAGGGGTAGCTCTCTAAAAAGTACATCTCTATATCCATATCCTAAAGAGCACGACTCTTGGCGGCAATTAAGGGTACTGTAAAGAAGCAGCAATCCTGTAAAAGCAATACTTGCAAATAACGCTTCACAGTTCGTGGGATTCCCGAAGTTTGTAGAATTTCTGTTAAGGTATAACTTTTTGATAAGTTAAGGCGGAATTAAATAACTGAGAATGCGTAATAGAAGCACCCAAAACGAAAAATGTCTGCTAAAAGCGAGCCTTATTATTGATGGAGTTTTGACGGCGCTGTTCCTAGTAATGAATAATTTACGGAATATGAGATTCAGGACTCTTACTAAACCCTAATACCCAAATTCTAATTTAATTCCGTTTTCTTTCAATTTCAAAGTCCAAATATAACTATAATGTAGGTAGGGGAGCAATCAATACTCTATATATATATAAACGAAATATATACAAAAGGTTTCAGACAGAACTCTACTCTTTTGATAAGTTAAAGAAACTCGGGATTATCTTATTCTCACTTTTCTAACTTATACTTAATAGAATAGAAGCAAATTTTCCTTATATGGGTTATCTTTCCAATAAAGTAGAACTTAGGACTCCCGAAGAAGAGGAAGAGATACCCCTTTATTTGGACTAGGGTCTTCATATAAGAATTCCACCAAGAGATAGCTAGCTCAGATTTCTTGTGCGTTAGTATTTTAAATCTAGGTACACAGCTCCAAATTAGAATTTACAAGTTACTTTTCTAAGGAGTTAATCTACCCGGGTTACTATAATATATAACTCAGGTTCCCACAAAAGAAAGTAAGAAAACGCACACTATACTAAATTCATGTTAAAGTAGATAACGAAATAAAGCAAAATGCCAAGCAAATCTCGGATAAGGAATTCCAAATCCGCAAACGGGTGTACCAAGCCAAGGATCAGATATCCAAAACAAGTTCGCTTAGGAACTCCATATCTAACCCATACGATAGGAATATTACTACTCGACTCAGACTAAGATTTGCTAGAAAAGTGCTTTTGAAGTATCCTTTTCTGGGATTCGACCCGCCTTTGGGGGTTCCTTGTGTTACATATCAGTTAAATTCGGTAGAGTGTCCTTCTTGAGTATTGTCCGCCGCGATGCTAAGAGCATTATATTCGTGTTATTTAGTATTGCAATCTAGCTTATACATATCTCTCTAGATAGAGTAAAAAGAATTTTCATTAAATTAGTTTAATAATGGTACTAAAATACGTATTTGTTTAAGCTTAAACTAACCCCGCGCGCCACCTTACTTATTATGTGTAAAAGCCAATTTAGGAATACCAGAGGACATTGCTGATAAATCTACGACAGTCCCATAGACAGCATTAGCTACAATCTTCACCATTTCCTTATATTTTCTATCCCCACTCTATTTTCTTCCAACAAACCCCCCGAAACCTAAAATTTTATATATCAGAAAAAAGCTCCGTAAGCAAAAGAATCCTCAAAGTTATTTAAAGGTATTCACATGTTACCTGTTTAGCACAGTAGTAGAGGCTGGAGCTTATCAAGAGGTAGTTTTAAATAAGTATCTTAAGTCGATTTGTTAAGGCTTTAAATATAGGGTCCTTGTGTTGTGGGTTTGCATTTAATCCCAGTATTTGCTCGAAATTTAGGGTTTTTTGCTGCATTTACTATAGTTTTGAAGATATACAAGAGTAGTTGACTATTGCTTATGAGTAATCTAGAGGATTTCCCAACGACAAGGAAAATAATATAAAATTATCTGGACTTTAGCCGAGAGGTTTCCTTTTCTCAAACTAGTCTTTTTCGCACGAGGAAGCTTTATTAACTGTTTATATCCGTATCTATACTTCCTACCAGATCGAACCCCGTTTTTAATACCCCATATATAAACTGTAATACTGAATTATGAATAACCTTTTCTAAAGCTTGAAAGGGTCCTTATAAATTTTTTTTTGTTAAAACTGTGACCGCCCAGCACTTTCCTTGTTCTTTAAGCATGCGAGGCAAGAAATTCTGTACTATTTAGTTTTACCTTTATTGCTCTTGTTTTAACAAATCGAGGAAAATTTACCCAGCCTTTAATGGTTGAAGTTGCTCGAAAAAAAAAACCCGTAAGTGCGAATCTTAGAAAAGTGGGTATATACAGGGTTCCCTTATCCATTTTAAATCTTAATATAATTTAGAGGAATTTCCAAGTTTAAAATTGATACAAATCTAAGGTTTTCTGAGTTTAGTAGTGTTGTCAACCCTTAAATATCCTCCCATCCTTGACTTTTTAGGTAATAAAAACAGGATATATAGCGGTAAGCACCCTTGTATTTCGTGTAAGTGGATAGTCCAGAATCTTGTGTTGGGATTAAGTAATATACATAGAGGGGTCATTTCAATTCTCATAGAGTTACTAAGCAAAGACTTTATTGGGAACTCTGCTTTTATTGGACTAATATAGCTGAGCAAGGGCTACGTATACACAAGGGCAGGGCCCCAACTAATTAGCATTTTATGGTTGACATAGCTCCTATATATCTTCTCTTCCAAAAAATTACCTTTCTTAATTCTTAAAGGGTATAACCGAATCGAATAGAGTATGTAACACTACTGGACTTGATGCACCGAGTGAAAGGAGTGCCCCTACTCGAAAATATCTTATAGGGTCGTGTAGTTAATACAAATCTCTTTTTTGCAGGTGGACTGATGCAAAATGAATATTAATAGATATAGGCATAGTACAAAGGAGTTCTTTTTACGAAATACGGTGTTAGGTTTTCTAAGAGGACTCCACAAGCCGGGACCTATAGATTTCTTCCTTAAAAGAATCCTGAAATTAGATGCACTTATATAGGTTGAATCGCTAAATAAAAATTCCTTTATTAGGGAGTCCTCTTTACTATATAATCCGTAAATCCTCTGTTTTGAAATATTATTTTTGTAATTTGTAAAGAGTTTCTAGTATAAAATAGAAAAGGGGGTTCCCGTGTCACAAGTGTTGCACTATAATTTGAGTCATATAGATAAGATAAGGTTTACGTTACTTGTAAAATCGCTAGTCATTTCCTCCGGATTTAAATGAGTATTATCTAGTGTTTTTGCACTTTTATTCTTGTAGGTGCGTGTCCTTCGACTCTATATTCGATTCGTCAAATAATAGTGGATGCCTAAGGTTTTCTATCGCGGAACCCAGTAACAAAATACTTGTATTTTCCTAAGCATGATAAAAGACTTACTTACACTATCTAAAAAAAAGACTAGATATGCTGCTACTAAGTCACGAAACAACACGGTTTTAGCCCTCATTTTTTTTTTCTTTGTAAGAGACCCATGGGATGCTGAAGATAAACAATAGCTATAAAATAGGATTCTTTATATAAAATAGGATTCTTTACTCTGGAATTTCTTAGTAACTTAAACCAAAGGGGAATAAACACCAATAAAATAGTAATAATTTCTTTGCATTTAATTGTATTTCTTTAGACAAGGATACTCAAGACCTAACCTAAAGGGGGTCTCGTGCTTAGTCTAGCTATGAATAGGCAATTCCTTTAAGATGCTGGGTAAAACGAGTGCATATACATACCTAAAAAAAAGTTTCACTTTAGTTTTGAATTCTTTTCTCTTTAGCTTCATCTAGAAAAACTTATTTTACATTCTACAGTGGGGTTATACAGGATATTTGTAGTTGGTCAAGATTGGGTTCTAAGGATTTCATTTTTTAATTGGTACAGTCAAGAAAATGCCCGAAATTGACCAGTTTGCATTTCTAAATTTACAGAAGTAAAGCAATATAGACTCGGGTGATACATGCACATGCCCGGAATTCTATTACTTAATTGGTACAGAATACTTGAACAAAGGAGTAACGGCTTTCCTATAATTAGAGATCCGGAACTAAAGGGAAAAAGGAATTCAGATGAAATACAAAAGGTAGAATCCTGTCCAAAATGCCCCTTTTATCACTAGTTTAGGTACCCTTTATAATGAAATAAAGCTTTGCATTTGACTCAGAAAACATTTCATTTCTCCTATTTTAATTATAAGGACCTTAACCTTAAGACTCATTATATGGTTTAGGAATTCCTTATATTCTTTACCTCTCTTCCGGATACTAAAAAAACAGGACAGAAAGCAACTCCCCTATTGTTAAACTAAACCTTTCTTGTTCAGGAGCTTAATGCCTAAGGAATAACCGGGATTCCCAGGAAAGTTAAGAAAAGCTACCGATTAAAGTTAAAGATAGATAAAAAAAATCCATATATCAATGAGAACAATATCAAAACCTTAGGATCATTTACTTGCAATAAAACACCTATTACTGTTGTGCCCCGTAAGCTGTACGCCTTTTGCGTTCGATTTCTTATATGTTTAGCTTTATTCCAAACCTTCTTCTGAAACCTCCTTACTTTTCCTAACCTAGGTTTTCCTAGTCTTCTGTAGCTGAATTTTAGTAGCTTCTTTCTTTGGAGCTAGACCTTCTTCCCTCTTGATAATAATAAATATCTTAATAATGTTACTCTGTAGCTTGTGGGCTATCTCTTTATACGCTGTACTCGTACTGTGGGGCTTCCTCTTGTTATCTTGTTATAAAGGAGTATAAAATAAGAGTTTTTACCGGAGATTTAGACTAGGGAACCCATAAATAAAGTATAGCCTAGCTGTAAGGAATAAGCACCTTTGGTGATTCAAGACGGAAAAACACAAACTGAGTTCAATTACCAGTACGTCAGCTAAAAATGAATACAAAACAAACCGGAATTACTTTTGTTATAAAAAGGACTCCTTTATTTGATCTTAAAGAACTAATAGAAATGTGTTTGTTACTTTGGAATAAATAAGGATTCCTATACTTATTACACTGAATTTAAGTCGAAGCTCGTCTCCTAGGCCCTTAGAATATACTTTGTAAAATGACTATAGTTTCTCTAAACAGGAAAAGAATTCGTTAAATCTAAACCTATTAAATAAGAAAGCTGGCCCCCGGTAATGTTGCAGAGTTTGCTATGGCTTTTTGTGCGAGGGTTCGAACCTACGACTTTCGACGAACGAGGCTCTTGGATTACCGAGTATAAACCAGGGAGATGGCGGATAGCCGAATTTACTAAAGAATATTGTCCCTACTTTATGCTACGTAGCTGTAAAATCTTGTTAATATCTTTAGATTTTTTTTTTCGAAATCCTAAAGTCTATTTTTATTTGTTAAGGGGTATCCTTTGTGTGAGTATTTTCGGGGTATGTTTTTAAAGAAGTTACCGATACCTAATATCGAAGTTTTTTTAAGAACTTGTAGACCAAAGCTTTGCTAAGGCTGGGGATTTCGGAAACTCTAGTTGTGTTTCCTTATATAAGGAGGTGTTGCCTTGAGCGCTCATTCAGCCAACTTATTTTATTCCATTTTACTATACTAATTCCATTTATGCTCCCTATCACCCTTAAATAACAACAAGTACGATATTCAATCAGTCTTAATCCGTGAGGTATATTTCTATTAGAGTGTCTCTACAAAAGACATCTATGGAACGGGCCCCGCCCAACTTAGATATAAGAAAAAAGGAGTAAGAAAACTTCAGGGTATTCCTTTTTTTTGCTACAGAGAAAGTAAACTTAATTGATCAATCATAACTAACGACTCACACACTTTGATGGTCGAGACTCGGAATGAGATTAAAATAGACCTCAAAGAACCCGGAAAAGCTCTATTTAGCAGCTAATTACGGCATAGAAATACTAGTATAGTAAATACATGGCCGAAAAGCTTTAACCAATTCAGTATAGGTGCAAGGACTCTCTTTTACCTTCACGCCCTTCTCTGAGTTACCTGAGTACTCCAGAGAATTAAGATTTTAGCATTCATTAAAAAGTGCAATGCCCTTGTGTAAGCATTAAGAAGCCGCTTTGTATACTCCTCCAAACATCTCTATTTGGTTGAAACGCATTTGCCCTCTATCTGGATTACTAGGCCTAGCCTGTAAGGACTTCTTTCAAACTTTTAAAACTAGTTATCCTTGGATATAGGGTTTATTATAAGGTACTTCTAGAGTACAAAAGATATAAGTTCGGTTTTTTGATAAGAATAATATTTGAAAGCTTCTGTAGTAAGTAATTCTTAAATTCATTTCCTGCGTGTTTGCCCCGTCCTTGGGATAAGTCTAGGGAACTTTTGGTTTTAACGCTAATTAAAGGAATTCCAGTTAATAGGCTACTCATAATTAGGTGTTTTCAAAGAGAAGCTATTAGATAAAATAAAAATGGATCTAATTGTGCTAATTATATAACAAAAGGATTCGAACCTAGGAAATGCTTTAAGTTCTTGCTTTAGCCTCGCGTTTGTCTGAGATTGGTTAAACTTTTACACCGCTCCTAATGGAGTATTCTTGATTTTAAATCCTGGAAGGGTTCTTGTAGGAGTTTTCTCTACTTAAGTCATTCCTGTTTCAAAATAGAAAGGGGACACTGGAACTTATAGGCAAGGAGCTTTTTTTTTGAAACAAAATTATTAGCATAGCCAAGTAGTCTTAAGTTTCTTGTTTTAAGTAAATATTCGACAGTCATAAGGAAATTGGATTCCAGCAAGAGCTAAAACTGGGCTATAGTTTACAAAAGGTTATGTCGTGTTAGTATTTTTGAAGGGTACTCAATTGCAAGGATTATGTGTTGTTATAGTATCTTATTCCCGTCATGTTATATATAGGTCGGTCTCCTTTAGCGCTCTTTTGCTTAGAAATTTAGAAGTCTTAACTCGAGGCCTAATACGGCTTTAATAGAGAGTTTTCGGTAAGGGGTTATTTAAGAACTTACGGAGTATAGGTAACTTAGTTTTATACGAGAGTCCTTGTAGAAAAAAGAAAGGAGTAAACAAGAGATTCCTTTAGTATTCCTTATATTATCTGGGGACCCTCGGCAGTGGTCTTGTGCTTGAGAGATTTTCTAGGGGCTTTTAGGTTTCTGACAAAAGCTAATAAGGAAAGTTTATACATTATATTTTAAGTCTCATGTTAAGGAGAAGTTTTAAGTTTTAAAGTGTAAAGAGGACTTGTAGGGTATTTCCTGTCTATTGAAACAGAACGCTATACTCCTGCAAAAATTTAATAAATTAAGTTGCTTTGCCTCTTAAAAAAAACTATTATGTAGAGTCCCCTTTTCTACCCTTGTGATTGTACGTTCAAAATACAAACCTCTATAGGTATATAATTTTATTTGAAACTTAACTTGTTCTAAAATGAAAGGAACTCGGTTGTTGATCGGCGCATAGGGGCTCTCACTGACTTGTAATATTACTTACTTTATTCTAGTTTAGTGCGAGGAGATTTTCCTTCTAGCATAGGAGCGCGTTATCTTTGTTCCTATTTATTTATTTAAGGGGCGCCTTTCTTTAGTGGCAAGCAATTCAGTAAAGTAAATACCTATTTGTTTGTGTGGGTTATATTAACTAAGCTCATAGAAAGTGAAGGTTTTAATTCTTTCTTTTCGAGCCCTCATGCTATTAGACGCTTATTACAAGCCGAGGCTTTTTTTTCATTAGCGTAAACTTTTTACTAGAACTTCGCTATATCCCTTTGATAGAAATCTTTAGCAACCTGGATTCCTAAGTGGTACAAAGTGTCCCTTGTTACGAGTACCCTTTTGCTTGAGAAAGGCTTAAATGAGTTCTTCACTTAAACAAGAATCTCTCTTTACTGGCGCACGGGTTTCTCAACTCTGTAAAGAGAGAGGGGTGCTTTTAGTTCTTTCCGACCCTAAAAGTAGTGTGCTGGGCTTAAATAGCAGCTATTAAGTTTGTACATTAGAACAGGTATGACAGTTCCCCGAAAGTGGTATTTTTAAACCAAGAAACAGGCCTAAGTATAATTTATCCCTAGACTTTTGCTAGAGTTTAATCCGTATTAACTTTCTATTCTTCTATAATTTAGTAGAGCAATTTGCTTCGGATTAGGGTTATACTTTTACTTGATGCACAATTTTACCTATCATTAGAAGTTTCCCTTGCATTTTTTGTGGGCGTTAAGCAACTTTTTGAAAGTTAAACGAATACTCATCCTAAGAGGTACAACAAACATTTTTTTTTCTAGTCCAGATACTAAGAGCTTTTGACTCTTTCTTTACTTTATGGGGGGCTCGCGCTTGGTGGGAATTAAAAGGAGGATCCGCAAGGAACACTTATAGGCAGAAGAGTTTATGTAATACCTGGGCGGGTTTTGTGGAAAATATTAGATTAGTGCAAGGGCCTATACTTCGATGGATTGAGGTAGAACCGGTTCCATAACGGGAGTGCTCCTAGGTTTTCTAACTACTATTAGGCCTCTTTTTTGAGATTAACAAGTAGGCAACATACATTAAGTATAAAATCAATCAAGGAGCCCCCTTAGTATTCCTCCTTCCTTGGTTTTCAAAAATTGAGTTATTAGAGATTCTTTGTACCCCTTTAAGGATTCAGTGGGTATTTACCAACAAAGTAATTACAACCTACTGAGAATCCACAGCCCGAGGGCGTCCTGAGGTGTAGTTTCATTTTTAACTGCTTACTAATTTAGTTGATTTCCTTTCGCCGCTGTATTACAGACTGCAGATTTAATAGTTTTTTTTTAAGAAAGTCTGCGTAGTAAAATGACAGAATTAAGAACTTACAGTACCCCTTTCTAGGTGAAGGTGAAGACAGGTAGTAGAATCCCTCTTTCAGAAAGGTTTTAATTCCTAGTTGAATTAGAGTGCAAAAAGAGAGTTCCGTAATTTCAAATAAAGCAAATTGCCAACCTGTCCCTTGAGAATAAAGCCTATCCCTGGAGAGTGATTGCTAATTTATTGTTATATGAATGCGGAAGACTTTATTTAACGAGTTTAATTACGTGCAAGTAAATCCCATAAAAATAATAAGGGGTTTGATCCAGGCATTCTAATAAGTTACGTCCTTTTTTGCTTTGCAGATATAATTAAAAGGCGTCCCTAGTTTTTTCTTAGTTGTAGTTTTCTATTAAGTTAAGTAAGGGTCGTGGGTAAGGGTTATATCAGATATCCTTTATTATACCTTATTATAAATGAATTCGCAATGAGGGTAGCAAGTCAAAATTATTATGCTTGATTAGAAGTAGATTTACGAGTCAAAATTCCTTACGCAACCTTTGTCAATTCCGAACAAATTTCTTCATGCAGCATAGGTATTTTCCTCGACTTGCGCTCTGAAAAGCTTGGATAAGAGCAGTTCCTCCTTTGGATTCTCGATAATTCTTGGACCGCCGGTTCAGGATAAATAAAAGGGGGTTTCCAATATACATACAATCTCATAGACTCAACTCTTTACCTTCTACGATTAAATAAAAAAAAGAAGAATTCCAACCTTTACCCTTAACGCTCGCTACTTTAAGCTTTTCTTTAGTATGGAATTCTGAAGGGGTTTCTATTATGTTATGTATGCCTTTTCAAGTCAAGAATTTCTCTATCCAATTTAAGCTGCCCTAGGTTTAATTCACAACTTTTATTACCAAAACAAAAGGTGTATGCCTGTACACTAAAGGCTTCTTCTTAGTACTATACTTCGCTTATAGAAATAGTAAAGCTTTGCTTAGCTTGTCAATTTATTCGCACTGCCCCTTACATAACGTTGTGGAACAACGCCGGCATTTTCATTTTAACAAACAAAAAGAAAAACATTAATGCATAACATAAGACTTTCTCAAGAGAATACTCTTTTGAAAATAAGGTGTTCAGAACGGAGTATCTCAACACTTTGAACCAGTCAACCACAGCCTAAAAGTTTTCATTAGTAATTTAGGCACTCCTCATTATCATGGGTTTTGGAAAAAAAAACTAAACAACACTTTTTTTTTTATTTTAGAGGAGTCTCCTACTTACTATAAATTGAAATTTTAGAAAGCTACATTCCCTACTGACTTTTGCCTAAAAGACGAGTTGACACTACAGCCTTTTGAAGAAGAACTCAAGCTAACCCTAACAATATAGGATTACTTCTATCAGTCACACAGGAATACATTGTACAGATATACTACATTCAGGGTTGAATCAAAATGATCTTTCAGATTTAGTACTTACCCCTCTTGAGCATCCGTTTCGTTTCTTTTGGGCACTTCCTGTTGAATGGAACCGAGATGAAGTAAACAATTCTAAATGCGGGTCTCTAACACGATCCCGATTCAAACCCCCTTCTTTTATTACAAATATAATATGCTTTGGGTACTCTGACTGCCCTACAAGAAAGAGGTGTGGAAAGGACTCCCTTTTAATGAAGTTTCTACTTATGATAATGAGACTAAAGAAACTCAGGTTTTATTTTGAAAAAGTCTTCACTCTTCTTAGTCTCTTAGTCTTAATACCTAGAACTTGCTTCTTAAGAGATCGAGGATATCTCTCCTCAGTAACCAATTCCTTAGAACTATCGCTTTAAATTATCAGGAAAATCCTCTTTATTAGGGTTAGGGCAAAAAAAACCCTTGCTTACTTGTGCTATTTCGGCTCTAAATACCTAAATCCTAGCAAACTCCCGTCTTTAAAAGAATAACCGGGTTTACCTAACTAATAAAATATTCTGGAAAACCCTAGTGAGTTCTACTTAGCTTAGTTAGAAACTTCCTTATGCCTGAATGTACTTCCCTTTTATTACTTTAGCTTTAGGGCAATTGGGAACATAGGAGTAACTCCTACTTAAACCCCTTTTAGCTACTTTAACTGAAACTTTGGGATTTTGGGGAATAGTATATTATACCCTTTAGGTAACTTTTATTAAAAAAAGGGAATCGGGATTAAATAGAACAGTGCCATAGTTTTATCTAGAATACCCTTTATTGTTAGTTTAGATACTAAGGAAGTTCCTACGTTCATTATTGGAAACCTCTCCCTTAATGTGATTAGAGACTCCGGTGGGTTTCCTACTAGATCGTAGAGTTCCCCCTTTAGAAGATACCCGATTCCCAGCTTAGCTTTCCATTTTCTTAGTTTTAAAGGAACTCCCTTTTCTAGAATTCCGAATTAGTTGTTAAGGAAGAATTTCCAACCTAGTCCTAATATTCCCTGCTTCCTAGATTTTTAGACTTTACTTTAACAGGATAAACTCAGGGCCCCTTTTTTATACCTAACTTTATACTTCAACCGAGTCCTGGAACGTAAAGCTAAGGACACAGACAAACAGACTTCCTCTTTATATTTAGACTTCGGAACCCGCCGATTAGTCTATCTCCATTTAGTCAAAACTTGTACCTGGAAAAAAAAGCCTATACTACTCTCATACTAAAACCCCCTTTAATTTAAAACGCTTATCTAAACTAACAGAGGGAAACCTTTCCTAGAGTTTATTGGGGAAAAACTCCTTGCTTACTTAAGGAATGCCTATACTACTCGGCTTAAACCTCAGGAATCGAAGGATACTCCTACTAGATATTACACTTTTTTTTACTAGTAGAATACTTTCAATAAAAACTTAAATAAAAACTATTGAGGACTGAACAGAAGAATCCCAGAGTTACTATCTAGAATGCTGTTTATCACCAGTTTAGGCACCTCTTAATCTTGATTTAAATATATACCTTATTAGACTTTTTTTAGGATCAAGATTTTACTCTGTTTTAGAATTACTTACTTTTCTACTATCCAGAATCAGAAGAAACCTCTTACATTCATTTTGAAACCCTTTTATTTAGTCAGTCAAAACCCTGTTATTACCCAGTTCGATCCAAAAGACTCTACCTTACTCCTTATTTTCTATCCCTGTCTTATAACCTGTCCTAGGAGTCCTTATTGGGCTATATCTAGACTCCCTATCCGCAGCTTTCTACTTACGAGGCCCTCCTGATTTAAAAAGGAAAAGTTTCCTTGAGGTATAATTATGAAACCTTAAACTTCATTAGTAAAGAATCAAGAGGGAAACTCCTACACAATGAAAGAAAGGAAGAACTCAAAAAAGACTTCTAAACGAACCTTTTAAATCAATTACTTAGGACAACCAACCCTATTTGTTGTGAACCCATAGTAAGTAAGCCCTTTAAAGAAAGTATATCAAAGCTTTTATTAATCTCTTGTAGTACTAAAACCTCCTTTCTACTTTATTTATAGGAACTCCTTCAAACGAAACCCGTTCTTAATATAAACCTTCTGGATTTGGTAGTAAACCCGCCCTCTTAATTTAGATTACCTTTCTTGTGTTGAGATGAAGCACTCTTATAGGCATACTCGAAAATTCACCAAGTACAGATTACTCAAAGTAAAGTTCCCAACATAAGCTCGTAAATTCCTGACTCTTTAAAGCAGCCCTTCCTAACAAATGAAAATGAGAAAACCTAAAAAGGAGTATTGCTCTAGAGTTCTTACTTTTTTTTTCTCCGGGTTTACTGTATTAGACTCGAAGTCGTGGATAAGCTCCTTGATTTTGTCCTAGTTAGACCGTAAATTATAGAAGGAGACTTGTGTTATAAATTGTAGGTATCAAAACGGTCCGATAGTGTACACTTTCTTAATCCTTATAAGGAATCCCTGTTTACTCGAAGTAGCTTCAAATCAAAGATATTAAGACTGAAACCATGATCCTGAAATATGCTGGGCATTCCCTGAGATATAAGTAGAATGAGTACCCTTTCTTTAAGTGAGTCCGAGTTAAACTAGAATTTAAAGGAAAGAGTAAGTATCAAGCGAGGAATGAGGGGTCTCCTTTTAGGACTCTATTTTTTCTCAGATGCTCTTCTCAGTAGTTATCGTGATATAATACTAGTCTATTCATCATAAAGATATACAAAAAATTTTTTCTTAAATGAAATAGGGCCCTTTAAAAGGACTGCTTTCCATATGTCCTAATTTTTGCGAATCACGTATTTAACCTATACAAGATTGCTATGTCATAATGGGTTCCGCTCTATAACCCCGGGTATTAAAGTGGAGCCTTTAGTCTTATATACTCTGTGTGGAATCCTTGTACTATTACGCGCCTCTATTAGATATATCCTTTACAAACGTCTGCAAACGGGTACTTTTTTATTACTTTAAAGTCTTAAAAGCAGCCCTAATATCCCATCCCTGGCGATCCCTATATTCTCTTTTCCTACTCAAACAGGTTCATGGAAAGTCTGACAGGGACCCGCAAAACCTTGATGAATACATAGCGTAGATGTCCTTACGACGCGAACAAATAAAAGAAACCCCGATAGAGTAAGGAGAGTCACAGGCAAATACCAAAGAAAGGAGGCTTAGTGTCTTATCTTTTGAACGTAGAAATTCAGGATAAGACAAATTAACAATCCAAACCCCAACTCCTTTATACTTAAAGAAACTTATTGGCATGTAACATCCACTTTCAGACTTTTCTACTAGCCGCAAACTCTTTATTTTTCCAATACAGAAGAGTAAAATATAGTTAGTATAGTATACCGCGAATGCTTTTTAAGAAAATACTAAGAATTTCGTTACTTTATTTTCATTTTCTAAAAGGCCCTACAGAATAGAATTGATCCTTTTTTTTTGAGTAATTTCCATTGCCAATATCTCCAAGGGGGGAAAGAGGATTGTAACACAAGACACTTAAGTTATAAATTCTACTGCACTATAGCCATTTTTCCTGACCTCACGCATCACCACGTCATTATAGAACAAGTACCCTGGGTTAGAAATCCAGACCTTGATAGTTTCAATTTAATCGGTCTATAAAATCTTATTAAGACTCTCCGGGGCATTACTCAGATCTGAGAAGTTGACGAAAGAACATAGAAATCCTTCTAACTAGAATTATAGGGAAACTTCAAGATATGCCGCTTAAAAAACAACTTTTAAAGCATTTATGTAAGGTAGATTTTAAGATCATGTTTTTGAAAACTACAACTTTTATTTCTATTTTTGAAGAGCCGATTCCTCAGGATAACTCAGGACTTTGCGGGATAAGTAAAGTTCTCTGAATAAATAGAATAAACAACATGGTGGTAAAAACCTAATAAAAGATAGAGCACAGCCTTGTTTTTTTACTGTAGGTAAGCTAAGTGACTAGAATTAGTACGGGTATAGCTGTGTAAGAGGCATATATTAAAAAACAGTAACTGACTTAAGATAAGAAGGGCTTTTATTTTTAATAAAAGAGCTCCATTTACGGAAGTGGAAAACACAGGTCAGCTTTTTCGCAAGGAGGTCCCTCTCTAAAAGTACTAGATTCCACTAAGCAAAATCTAAAGTTCGAAAAGGATATTACAAAGTAAATAAAGAAAGTCTTAGTCTCCTTTCGGGTCGATTGAAAGCGTCTGCCTAGTTACATTTCCTAATAGAGGATAGTTTTTTTTTGACCTGGGTTACCCCTTAGATTAGAATAATAAACCGTGGCTTTTCTTATTCATAACCTTCTCTTTGAAAATAGACTTTCTGAAATAATTAACTGGACTCCTTATTTAGCTGCCTTGATACCTCCCTAGTCGTAAGTGCTAGAGCAAAGTCCTAAATTTGTTGTAGTAAGTATAAGCCTTCGAAGCTCTCCTATATTCGGCTATTTGGACTCATACAGGGTATTTTGTAGTGGAGTAATCCCTTTTTTTTGAAAGCTTATTTCCTTTTTTTAAACTTCTAAATTAGTAACTCCTTAGCTCTTCAATAAGTCCTAACTGAAGAAGACTTAGATGGGAATTGGTTCACTATGCAAGCGTAGCTTAGACCCTATCTGATAATATTTTTTATCCTAAGCTTTAATCTCTATCATCAAGGAACTTTTCTATTGCTATTGGAAATAGAGTAAAATGTTGGTATTATCAAAAAGTCGTCTACTAGTACTTCGATAACCTAATCTTTAGAAATCAATTTTATCCTATTACCTATTCTTGTTGAAATCTGCATCTCTTTGAATGGGAAAAACAAAGTTTTAAGGGCTTCCTTTGTGCAGCGGGTACTTATCTAAGTTGAAAAAGTTGAAAAGAATATTCCTCACAAGTATATACTACAACATCCTAGGATACTCTAACTGTTGCCCTTGTCAAGAGCATACTATCGTTATTTCATTTCTAAGTCAGGTCAGTTAGTTGTATTTTAGAGTAAGGGAGTCCCTTGTTAATTTGTTAAAGCTATAGATAGAAATTTACATATACAAGGCTTAATCCTTCTAGTACACCCGTATTTTAGACGCCGGGTAAAATCCTATTAGGTAGTAACATTCATAGATAATTTTCAGTTTAGAAGAAGCTCCTATATTCTTTAATTTACAGGATACAGAAATTGTTATTACTTAAAGTGAGTCATTTTAAGTTAAGAGAGTTCTCTTTTCCGGGGGATTCCTTATTCAGTGCTTGGCCTTTATAGAATGGTAACCCTAGAAATCGGGGTTTCTAATTGTGCGTAAAAGTAAAACTCTTAATGCTTCCTGGGTTTGCACTAAATGGTTCTATCCCAACTTAATACTAGTTTTTTTTCGGATCTGCTTTATATTATAGTAACAAGGCTCAATAAAGATTTTTGACGGGCGGGTCTACTTAGTATGTAGAGCACCCCTTTTGTTAAGTCAAGGAAACGCAAGTCTAATGTTAGCGACTCAAAATCTTGTGTTATAGTATTACAGTATCAAATACTGAGTCGATATTAGGTATTGCTATTAACAATGAGTACCTTTTATTAAACACTATAAGTCATAAATGAAAATTGTCCTGAATTAAACTTCTAATGATACTGCTTTACTTCTTATTATTTTTATTGCCTTTCTAAGATAAAAAAAAAGAAAGGGTTAAGTATTAGAACTTATAAGAGAACTTAGGTGCGAATTTTCTGCTTGAAGGGGGTTCTTGGATTAAACCCGAGCCTTGCTTATTTTTTTCTATTTACGAGAATCCTCGATAATAAGGGAAGCCCTATGTGTCCTATAATTTGTGGCTTAATCTTTTTGAGCCTACAAACGTAAAAGTTCTGCTCCGTTGTGTATAATTTTATACTTGATTTTTCCTCCATTTGAATAAGTTTTTTACTTATTTTGAGAAGATTTAAGGGAATCTCCCTCAATGTTTACTAAACTTCAATAGTTTATTATTATGGTATGGGTTATACTAGTAGTATAAAAATCTTAATTTCTAGCCTTCTTTGCAGTAATATTTATAGAAAAAGGTTTAAAATCGCAAAGGGCCCCTTTGCACGAGTATCCGCATCACCTTGTTAATTCTAAGTTATGCCTTTACCAAAACAAAGACAGCACTTTAAGTTAAGTCCAGCCAAGGAATACACTTATACGTAGAACCTTTTCTAGCATCGAAGAAACGAGATACAAAAGCAAAAAAGTGTTCGGGAATATTCTATTAACTGGATTCTCTAAGGAAATTGAGAGTATGAAGATATACCAAGCCTTTCTTTCTCAGCGAGTTACTTTTGTTCAGCAATTCGAGACTAAGAGCCCTACAGTGAGACCGCTATAAGTGTTTTTTTAGAGTGGTCTACAAAAACCCGAAGTGTAACTCTTTTTTGAAAGGAATATACAGAATATGAAGGATTTTTAGCCTCCTATCCTGCTACAGAAATTTTTATCTCTTTTTTTTTGTACCAACGTTCAGGGGTACCTTTATAAAAGAAAGTATTGGGCGTAGAAACCCTTGAGCCCCTTGGTGTTTATTGAAGCTTTAATAAATAAAGGAATTCCCTATTAAATAGAAACCTAACTGAGAGGCATTGCTTTAGCTTGGCGTGTAACTTTCTTAACCGGTAGGCCCCATATCTAAAAAAAAAATCCTAAAAAATCCAATTAATTCTCGATTATCGACACAAAAATTTGTATATTGACTCCAATTGTGCTGTCATATTAAAATCCAGAGAAAAAGAAACTCTTCTAGGTGCAGTCCCCTATCTCCTGGGTTAACTCAAAGAAATTTGTCTCTAATGAATTCATATTGAATAGGGAGAGCAAAAGCACCCTAATTCTTGAGACATATAGCTTTAATAAACGAAATTCCTAAATTAAAGTTCTATTATATTGCGGGCCCTTGACACTCAACATATAACTTACTATATTACTGGCGCGCTTACTCTTAAGAGGGATTCCTTGGCGGATTAGAAACCCTTGTACAAGAGGGGATATTACTGCTTAAAATCTTCCTTCTAATGTCTTTTGACTTAATATTCATAGAACTTTTATAGAGCTTTTGAAAACAGTTAATATTTTGGGGTGTATAAAGTTATTGCTAAGTCCGGGAGCTTCTAGAAGTGCTCTTCTTACAGAATCCTAAGACTTCTGAGTTAGTATTATTCAGTCTACCCTCAATATTAGTTGTAGGGATGCCCTAGTTTTTTTTGTGTTTACGATGTTCGACCTTTTAATTTCTAGAAGTAAAGCTGCCTCGGACATAATTTTAGGAAACTTGCTTAGATGCAAGCGCCTACTTCCCTTAACAGCCTTTCTTTAGGTGCTCCGGAGTAGCTTAATTATTCTTATCAGTTTGATCTCCTAGCCCTTGCGGGTTTATGTAGTAGAACGCATTGAGTTACTTACTTCACACCCCTCTATTTATTAAAACAACTAAGCTCTAAAGTCTCCTGAAGAAGGGGAAGTGTTGCAAAAATATCTACATGGAATAGGGGAGGACCCCCCTTTACTTGACAGGGACTGCGCAAACTAACTCAACTAAAGGTTGTTTATTTAAAGCGCTTACTTCTATTTTATTCCGTAAAGACCCTGGAGCACCTTAACTTGTACATTCTATAATTTCTAATTCTTATTTTTGATAGGAAACTAAATCTCCTTGACCTTTCTTTACGGGTACGGGTATCCCCTCTTTTCTTTTATAGAATCTAAGTCTCTCGCGGGTTTCCTACAATTAATTATATCCGGTACCTTGCTTTAGGGGGCCTTATCGGAAAGCTTAATTAGATATATTAGTCTAAATATTTTCTACTTTCTCAGCTATGCCTTTTATACTCAAAACTCCTTTTTGTTAAATACTTTGCTTTTATTTCATTTAAGGGGTCTCTGTGGATCTTATAAAATTTTTCTAATATTTAGCTACTAAAACGCTGGATGGCAGACAATCTATTATCTTAGTGCCTTACGCACTTTCATAATTATATTGCGGTTTTTAATACTTGTGAAATGAACCTGTAACAGTATACTTTAGCTATCTCAAGTAAGTGAGATTTTTACACGACTACCCCACCCCTACTCTACAACAACCCTTTAAAAAACTACTCCATTTAATATTTCCGGACCTTTTTTTATTTTGGAAAAGAAACCCCTGCGCTGCGTCCCCAGGATTACCCTGTATCAAAAAAGATAAAGGATCCCGCAAAGAGCAGTTCTTGTAATTAGATAAATACAGAAAAAACCCAATATAAAACGCTCTTTAGATATAGAAAAGTTCCAGTTAGGTTTTCTTAGAGTCCTATACCATACCTTTTTTGACCTGTTTTCCACATATTTGCGAGATACCTAGCGGTAGAGAGAGTATAAAGTAAGTTCCAAGTCAATAAGAGCTATAATTTTAATTACTTTCACGGGCGCTTCTTGGCCAGTGACTTTTGTTAAATTCCACTTAAATTAAAGTATATCCTGAAATTTAGGGAGTAGTAAAAGGTGTATTTTAGTATTCGATCCGTATTTTTTAAGAAAATCTTCCCGCTTTGTGCTTGTTTGAGCTTTTAACTAGCTATTTTCTCTTTAGATTTCCTTTTGTGTGTTAGTTAGGTCCCTCTGATCCATAAGTCAAGTTATTTAGTATAGAATTGTTGACCCAGACGAGTTATCCATGGAAAGACTTCATTAGCAAGGCTTTTAAGGTTTCTAGTTCTATATTCTTGTTCACAGGAACCCGTTTCACACAGCCTCTACTCTCAGCTTAATTAAACGGGACCTCTTTTAGAAAGTGTTGCTTCCTCTAAAACCTGGTTACCATAAGTTACTTACACGGGTATTGTTTCATTTTTTTAATAGGAGACCTATTCCTGAATATAGTTTCACTTAAAGCAAAACTATACCTAAAAAAATCCTCAAAGTACTGAATTTAGGGTTCTTCCTGGTAAAATAAAGGAACTCGCGGCTATATTATATCAAGTCAAGGGTAACGCTTTGAAAATGGGTACCTTTTCTCTGGAAACATATGAAACGAATTCTTACAAACACCCAATAATAGAATTGTCTATACCCGGTGGATACATAAAGGAAGGTAGGACAGGTTAGCAGTAAGCAGCGGATAATCCCTTAAATTCGGGAAAGTTAGAAAGTTGGTGGCGGGTATATTCAATAGCAATCTTTAGGTTCATATTTACCGGCGAGTAGGTAAACTAAATAAAGCCTAAGTCCTTCTAGCCCCTGTGAACATATAAGAATGTCTTAAAAGGAACCTCTCTAACCAAAAGTATTCCACTAATGGTCATTCCTGGCTGGGCTGCAATAAGAAAATTCCGGTAGGAGTCAAAGTAGGTAATGTATCCCTTCAGACTTGGAAAAGACGTTGACGCTGTATTGGTATTTGGTGAACCAACAGAGTCCTTCCTTTAGCTTGTGTTCTCAAGACCTTTACTTGTTGACTAAGTTACACCTTCGGAATTAAGGCAGCTATCTTAGTACCCTTTATTTTGCAGTTTGCCAGTCGTACCCAAACAATAAGATTCCGGAAGAGAATGCACCTAAGATCAAATATTTCAAGCCTGCTTCTGTGGAAAATTCTGACTTTCGTTTTGAGGCTGCCATCACATAAAAGCATAAACTTTGAAGCTCAATAGCCAAATACATAGAAATGAAATCATAAGCTGAGATCATAAAGAGCATACTGCAAGTCGAGAGTAGAATTAAGACAATGAATTCAAAGGCATCAAATCTCTCCTCTTTGAAGAAAGCAAAACAGATAGAAAGAGTACCCGCTGCGCTCAACAAGAGAAGGATTTGACAGAAATAAGTAAAGTTGTCCCTACGAAAGAAAGAATTCCAGAAGAAGTGACCCACAGTTAGAAGGGGTGCACCAGACGACAGCAGAAGCAAACTAACTAGAATGCTCAGTAAGCCCAACCAAGCTACATTAGTGACTAAAGGCGGATAATTCAGTTTCTTTGAGGTACTAAAGACAACTCCATGAACGAGTAAGATGAAGGTAGCATTAATGAGAAAGATTTCAGGAAAGACTGCTAAGAAAAGGTTAAACATGATGAGTTTTTTTTATGTGTTTTATTGTCACTTTGTGTAGTACATCTGTAGCACTGAGTTACTTACGTAATTGGTTTTGTACTTTCTCTACTCTATTGTATTTCGACTATTCGTATTCATTGCTAAGACTAGAAAAGTGCTATCCTCTTTCGAGCCACTTTATACCAAGAGACTTCCATGAAATTGATAAACAGAGTAAGTTGATACAAAAGTAGGAAAACTTTCTAGAGCTTTCGAGTGTAAAAAACTAGTCAATTCATTACTTATACTTATATTATATATATTAGATAAAAGTATGGAACTTTAAGAGTTTTATTTGATTCGAAGTAGTTTTGGTTACACAAGAATACAAAAGTTATCCCCTTACTGCGCACTCATTCATTTGGATTCGCAAGTTTTTTTAGTATCAGCTATGAGCAACTCGAGAAGTTTCCTTTAAAAGTCTTTTCTTAAATCTTTTAGCTAAGCGGACTAGAACCTATGAAATTTCCGTTGAAATGGACTCTGCTCTACTGCGAGGACTCTTTCTGCCATTCGTCCAGGACTTTATTACTTTATTCTATATCGGCTAGGTACATTTGCAACTTCTTTCTATCTAATAAGGGATTCCCTTGTAAATTTTCTTTTTCTTTTTATTCTTATACTTAAAATAATTAGTAATTAGGACCTTTATGAATCGAATCTTTTAGCAGCTTAACAAAGTGGATGAAAATGGTATGGATTCTCCCAGTTCTGCGAGGTTTATACTGTATTATTCGACTTACTTCTTGCTTTTTTTAGACTCGAGGAGTCATTTAGGAGGCCCAGCTTGTTTGACTTTCAGAGGCTATACTTAATGCAGTCCTTATGTTTCTAGAAAAGTTTAGAGTAATGGCTTTTCAAAGATTGAAATAGATAAGGAATTTACCCACAGAAACTAAGAAAAGAGATGAACAAAGAAAGATAGGGATACAGTTGATACGCTAAAGTTCGTATTTTCTGTCTGGTAGGATACAGGCGCAACCAAGGCTCTTATGAGAACAAGAGAAGCCTTAGCATATTATGTTGAAATTCTTTTGACATGAGGTACCCCATAATAACGAAAAAGATTTTAAAGTAGCTAGACAATTGAATTGTCTTATAAAACCAGCATTTGTAGAAGCCTTCTGCCCCAGGTCGCTTATACTTTTTTGCTTCACAAACAAATTTTTCTAGTTGTATCTCGAAGAGTCTCATAGCTAATATTAGGGTCATTTGTAAACAAACTTATTCAATGTCAAGTCCTTATTGCTAACGGCGTTATAAAAGTACCCGGTACCAACAATTGGTAGACGAATGAACTGTAAAAAGCTAGAGAGAACTTGTGATAAACTATACAAGGAGCTCCTATACTACTGGCATTCCTATATCTGTAAAGTTTTTACGTGTATAGCGAGGACTATATAACCTAGCGCTTGAAGGTTCGAAACCCTACCCGCAGCTGTAATTCTTTGTGTAAACTAGTAAGTGTCCCTACTTAAGTTATTAATTGAGTTGCTTGGAAATCTGTACTCTATCCCGAGGGGGCTCCGGTCAGGTGAATGTCCTTTTATATATTTGACTGTTTACTTTATTTAATATTTTTTCTAGGTACTTGGTATGTCAGATTGCTTAGAAGTATTCCTCTATTCTACTGGAGTAAAGGGGTTCGAACCCTTGCATGCCGATTTCACGAACCGGTGCTTTACTTTACCACTCGGATATACTAGCCTGAAACCACGGAGATGCTCGAGTCAGAGTATCCTAATTAGGTAAAGTTTCTTCAGAAAGAAGGAATTTGAACAGGTTTTTTTTAATACTATTTTTTGTCTATATTATATAAGTATTACCGATAAAAAAATCAGTATGAGAGCGTAACCTATATTATATCTTCTCCTTGAGTTTTGACTTAGTTGTACCAAAAAGGAGTGCTAGACTTAGTTAATATTATCCAGATTATGGCTCTCTTATTGTATTTTTCTACGGGTTTTCTATTTTAACTATAAGTTGGAAAATGAGGAGTTCCTTCTGTTAGCCAAAAGACAGCTTGACAACGAGTTATCTATCAGAACACTAGTATACAACGAGTGAATCTCATATAGGACCTTTTCTTTCATATGTTATCCTAGAAAATTCTATTTGCTTTAATTACTACAAGAGTGAAAAAGAATCCAGAGAAGTAAAGATACGGAAAAGCCTGTGCTACTCTCTTTGCTAGCTTAACCTAGAACAAATATGGAAATAAACGAGATTTCCTAAAGTTATTAGGGGCTCCTTCTCTTTCTATTGTTGGAAAACCAGAGTATTTATAGACCTCGGTTCGTATTATATAAAGTATTATTAAGAGAATTTTGTGATATGAAGTAACTCGAATTTTAGGATAGACTAAAAGTTTTGGACTGTGCCGATTACTTGAGAGGTTCTAATGAAAACTAACTACCGTGAAATGTCAAAGGAGTTTCTTTACCAGAAAGTAAGAGGACCGAATTCCCAAGACCGGCATAGATCTCGGCATAGAGCTTCCAAGTGCTTTAATAGAACAGTCATACACTTATACCAGCAGCCTCTTATTGAATGAAAATGCAAAAAGTGTTTGGACTGCCTTCTATAATATAAAATAGAAAGGGATTCCCAGACTTATCAATTTCGTTTTAATAACTCCCGCTGAGCTTAGAATAACCTTTTCTTTTAGAGTTGTACCTTGTTTAGAAAGTGGTGAACAATATTAGAATTAGAGGAACCTTAGTCAAAAATCTTACATTATATGTCGAGACTTTATAAAAAAAACTCATAGCAAACGAGAGTCCCTAGAAGTTCGGCAAAATTAGACACAGATAAAGAACAAGGTCCTTACTTAACTTTAAGTGCTTCATAGTAATTTTTAATAAAGAAAGAGTATTGCTTTCTACACCTAAAGATAAGGGTTCTACCTAATGGAGCTGAACTTAAAAGAGCCCTAAATTCAGGCTAAGCAAAGGGTCATGACTTAAACTCGCTAACTTAGCACAAAGGTGTGAAAGGGAAAGA
>JAYMTI010000053.1:0-25810 GCA_036897505.1 Pelargonium transvaalense | reverse complement strand
GCCGGCTTCCAAGGAAAGTTAGAACAACAAGTGAGGTTAGAGTTAGGAATCAAAGTCAGTTAAAGAAAGAGAATCTGTTTCTGTACAGGCTTAAACCTTAGAATGAAATAGAGTTGGCTTACACAGATAAGGAATCCTGGGTTGGCTTACAATAGACTCTACTCTGGGTACTACTAAGGAAAGCTACAATTCCTAAACAATCTCAAGAACTCTCAATTGAATCAAGATAAGGAACTCAGCTCTCAAGCAAGACTTCCCTAACCAAGAAAGAACTCAAACCAACTAATTGAATTCCTGCACAACCTCTTGCTCAAGAAGAAGTCGAACGAGCTAAGCGGCAAACTCTATTTGAGAAGGCTCAATCAAATGAAAATGCTAACAAATACTGAGATCCAAAGCTTTGCTAATACTGATATCCAACAAACCATGAATCAATTCAAAAGCTATAATTTAGAGATACCTCTATGACTGCCTGAGGAGCGAATATCCACTACTTTTGTAACACAGGAATTCCTTCGGTAAGCACTCGTCTAACCTTAATAGAATTCAGTTAAAGCTAAAAACTCTAATATTATTAAGGGTCTCTTTTAGATATACTTGGTTATATTTCCATTAGTTCGCAAACAACCCCCGGATACACATTTCTTTTTATGAACTACTTCATTACAAAACCTTTTTTATAAGCCTATTCGCAGGGGTATCGGAAATGATGCTAGCTGGCCGAAAGCTTCGGTGTTTTATTTATAGTAAAAAGAGGCATAATAATAATCTGACTCTGGAGAGGGACTCGTTTTGTTCAGTATTTATCATTGTTCCTAATTTAAGTCTAGTCGCCTAGCTTTATTGATGTTATGGAAACTAAAGAAGTAGGAACACCATAAGTAAGAGAATCTCTTAACGTAATTCCATCTCTTTATTTTGTCTATTTGCACATACATACTTTACTCGGCATACGATTGCCTTCCAAAAGAAATAAAAAACTAATGGAATAGTTTGCTAGATTCTTAACTGTTGATTTCGAAAAAAAGTCCCCGGTTCTAAAGAACCGCCTTCTTTTCATTTTAAAGGGAATTCCTAATATTACAATTACAAACCCCTTCACTGACAAAGACCTCGTAAAATGTGTTTTATACGACAGGGTTAACGCTTAATTAGGAAGACCCCACTTCGGATACCCTAGATTAATGCTTCCATGCGGGTTAACTTGTTCATAATGTTGTATTTGTATTATTCCTTAAATACTAATGAAAACTAATGAAAGCAAGTCTTCGTGACGTAAATTGTTGTAACCCAGATACAAGATTCCCTTTAGGTCCTATTAGACTCCTTATCTTTTGCAAATATTCTTTAACACAAAGCTTTTTTTTTCTTGGATTTTCTCCTTATCCTAGTCAAATTACAGACAATTACTGTATTGCACAACTCGACTCAACGTTAGCGCTGCCCTTTTTAAATCCTAGAAGACGGCAAAATCACTAAACGTTTTTTGAATATATCCCTCAAACCCTACCTAATAATTATTAATCTTTTCTACTTCCTATACACACTTATATATCTATTAATAAATCGAGTTCTGTCTACGGACCAATAATAGTAAGTAATAACAGCCAAAAAGAATAGTCCCAGTTTCTGTATAATAGGAAAACACCTTTACGTATGTTATAGCCTGTGAAATACAACCCGTATTGGACTATAGAATCAACTCAAAACTGCTGGGGTTGATGTACTAATTTCGAGTCCCTATCTAGAGCCTTAAAAAGACACTGGAGTTAAAGGGTAAAAGCTTTCCTTTAATTGTTTTCTAGAGTAGATATGTATATATGCTACATTGTAATAACAGAATTTGTATAGACTGTAGAAGCCTTTTAATGTAATGATGGAGTTGCTAAAATCTTACGGGGTATACACAATTTGCTTTTAAGTGTGTAAAACAAAACCTTGCATCCGTGTTTGAAGAGACATTAGCTTCGCAGCTACTTGTAAAAGGCATAGATTTTAAATAGCTTAGGGAAGAGTGGATTATTTTAGCTATTAATAGAATCTAATTCTTGTTTGAGTTCTTCTTTGAGAGTATATTCCTAAGTCTTTCTATAAGATAGTTTAGGAAAGGACTCTCTTAATTGTTCTACTTCTTCTTTGTTTTGTTGTAGCTCTTGTCCTTGTAGCCAACTACAAATCCTCCCTCCTTGAAAGCCAGTGCTGCTATGAAGGACAGTGTAGCTAGAGGAGTTAATGTATTCTGGTTTCTTAGATTCCTTGGATTGGAAGCAATTCAGGACCCCTTTCTTCCGGCTTTCTTTTAGATTCTTCAATTTCTTATGCTTTCCGTGATTTTTCTTAGCAACCCTTAAAAGGGCTCCTTTAGCACTTAGCCCGTGTTTATGACCCCTTATTAGGAAGCCCTGGATCCTGTCGTTTGTTGTAGAAGTTCTTTTTAACTGGTATGGTTTTGTTACAAGCACCCTTCTTCTAAGCCGTGGTATTGGCGGTTAAAATAGGATTAATTAGTCTATATACCTAAAGTTAAGGAACTTCCTTTCTAAGGAATCCCTGCAGCTTTAATCCTTAAAAGATTCCCTAGACCCTAAAGAGAGTTACTCTAACTATCTCATTAGGAATTAGGAAGTTTAGGAAGTATCTTAGCCTATTAGTGAGTAATTTGAGTTTATTAGTTTTCTTAGATGTTATAGTTCCACTGTTGTTGTTAGGTAAGCAGAATTCCTCTTGTTCCCTGTTGCTTATCGGGATAGAAACCTTAATCGATAATGAGTACATCCTTTTTACCGACCCAGAGGGTACCGAGGGAGGTTAAGACCATATAGTATTGTAAATAGAGGTATAAGAGCCCAGTGAATCCGTGCTGCGGGGCCTTGGTCAGCCTGTTTATTTTAACATTCTCTGAAATGAAGTAGTTCTAAATAAAGAGGTAAGAGTCAGTCCTTTATTACCTTGTTCTCAATACCTAACAAAGAGTGCATTCCTTCCTATAGTGGAAGGCTACCTGTTCTAGTTCTCAAGCTACTTGTAAAGAAGTCCTTTTTTACGCCTCTGCGAATCTCCTTATAAAGGTTTCTATAGCCTCTAAAATGAAAATTTAGTATTGATGTACTGTTTATCAAGTATCTATATATATAGCTTTTGGAGCTAATCTAATAAACAAAAAAAAATCCCTTATTAATTAGAGTCAATTTCCTATAAAAATAGAAAAACGCAGAGTAATCAAACTGCGGAATCTCGTTAATATTATAAACCAGAAGCAAGGCATTCATTCAGATTTTCTGTAGCCCTTTCATTGTAGATGGACTCTGCGGCTTTTGAGAGCTATGCCTGTCTTTTAAGCTGGGCTTATTGCAGCCTATTCCTAAGATGTTACGCTTTATATTCCCCTAGTATTATTAGTATTATATTAAGGTATAGATAGTATGTATTCTAGTACTGTATTATAGTAGAAAAGAGTTATTGTTAGGTAGTATATAATTTCTATTCTAAAGTATAATAGATTTTAATAAGTTCTTTCTAGGGGACCCTTTTTGGGATATGTTTCCCTGTTGTAAGACTCTTTCCTCACTTTAACGGGGGAATAGAGTACTACTAATAGTTCTCACACCGAATACGTATCCCAAACTTGTGAAACTACTAGATTCTTGACAAACACAAACAGGGAACATAAAGACTAAGACTTTCTAAGCTACTTATGAGAGGTTGATCAAAAAGGGGAGGGTTGTTTACTATAGCTAGAAACTAGAAAGATCAAAGATGTAGAATCCATAAACTAAGAGAGAGAGGGATCAATCAACTAATTTCCTTCTACGAAGGGGAAAGGTAGCCAACCTTACTTCTGTTTCAGGAGATACTACTAACACTAAAGATATAGGAGAAGCGTTAGCCAACAGATATTCACCAAAATCCTATCTTATCCAGTTGAGACATATTCTGAAATGAAAAGTGTATCTTTAAGGAAGCTTTTTCTCCCGTTCCTGGGTATTTTTCATTGAGGGGGGTCTCTCCTCGGTACCAGGTTCAAGTCTTAACTGTCAGGGATATCCTACTTTTCTTCCTAATACGGGACGGGGTTTTATTGTAATTATTGAATTATGAACAGCTTCTCGTCTCAATCAAGTATAAAGAAACCTAAGAAATCAAAGGACTTTAGTCGGCAAATAAGTCAGGTAAAGTTTCTCTTGTCTTGCTTAGTCTTGCTTACTTCACAACTTCTAATTAGAACAGTAATTGAGTTTAAGGCTTATGCTTCATTTTCTCTAACACGGAATCTGGGCAATCCTCAGTAATTAATTATAAGTAGGTCTTTTTCGGACTCTAGATCTAATTTGAACTCAAAACTAAGGGGGTTTTTTCAGCTTCGGGTAAAGCCAGGGTAGAGTTATTCTAAGGGATTCTTATAGATTATGTTTGGTACCCATTTTGTACAAGGTTTTGTTGGTAAAGTGAAGGGGAGTACATTCAGCTTCTGAAGATAAGGTAGAGAAGTTAATAAGTAGATATTATATGCATTGGAATAAAAAGTAAAAATTAAAGTGTATGAAACTCCCAATACTTACGCATTGCCTAGGTTTTCAATTTACAGGGTTTAGAAAGAATTCCTGGTTTTTTTTTCGAAAGTAGGAAAAATCACTAGATAACTAACCAGAAACTTAAGAAAGCAGCCTCATAATTTCATTCATTAGTTCTCTCATTTTCTTCTATAGGATCCAGTCTTGGGAGTGTGCAAGTACTGACAACAAGAGTGTCATAAATGGCTACTTGATTTTGAATTGGGGTATTGTACAATGTTTCTAGCTAAAGGATAGGGGTTATGGTTGCCAAAGAACTTCCGATATTAGCTAAAGATTCATATTTGTTTGTCTGTTAAAGTTAGATTACTGAAATAGAAAACTTGGCTTGGGTAGTATATTACAAATTTGTCTAACAATTCTACATTACTATTTAAAAGAGGAGCTTGAAGCTAAGAATTTACAATATGGTATTTTTTACGCGGCGGCCTATCTAACTTCAATTTTATTAATTATCAGGCTTTAGCTGGATAAACAAGAACCTCAAGCAAGTATAAATGGACCTAATAAAGTATGCTTTTGTCGGACAATTCGTGTCGGAGACAAGAAGCCCGCCTATGAGATTATATACCCTAACACTCACTTCCTTAGATCCTATAAGACCCAAATAAACTTGTGCTGCTAATACTAAATCCGGTTAATATTTAGAAAAAAATGTATAGACTCGTTGATTAAAGAATATAAGGCCCCTCTAGTTTTCACTACCATTAGTAAGTTAAAGAGGTACTTTTTGCTTGTCTTAGTAAACTAATAGGGAAAAGCTAATTAGCAATATTAGTTTCAAAGCAAGATCTACTCGTTTGAATTAATATATTGTTAGTAAGTATACTTAAAGTTTTTTGAAAAAGAGGCACGATTAGTGCAAACCTAAGCTTTTTTAACGGAATCCCATATAGGTTTTAGAGATTCTCTAATAAACTAAACTTCTCGGAAATAAGGAAGGATTCTCCGCAACAAGACTCTTTCGATGGATAAACCTAAAGGATTTTTAAAATAACTCGGAAACGGATCCCTGTAAACTTATAAACTTATCTCGAGGTCGAAAAAGGATAGCTAGTTCAAAATATACCTATCCCGACACTGGTAATTTACGGAATTCCTTATACTCCGGTTGATTAAACCCGCGTTATACCTAAGGATCTAGTATTGGGGGTGTGCTGCTCCTATGAGGTCCCCTTTTGAAAGAGCTCCGTAGGTTCTGACTCAGAATATAAAATACGAAGAGTTTCCCCTATAGAAGCTAGAAAGAAAGAGTACGCATACGTTTCTTTAGAGAATACCCGGGGTTTGGCTCTTTTATAATCCTATTAATCCCGTATTTACCGACTTTTTGGATTTAACGGACAAGACGGAACCCTCCCATAGGCAAGCAGAGTCTTTTTGTTTCAAAGGAGTATTATCCCATACCTAAAATTATGTAACTGCCAAGAGTCTCACCCCAGTATCTAAAATGATTTAACAAGAGAGACGCTGTAATATTAAATTATAGAAAGTGGAAAAGACTTTCTTAACTTTGTAGAGGCTCATTTAGTGAATACGAGCTTATATAGATATAGTAAGCTGGATCGCTCTAAAGTCTCTAGACTCTTATAAATAAAAATTCATTTTACTAATAAAGGGGTTATGTTGATTTACGCCAAAGTTAGTAGAAAATTCCTTTACTTCGGTTTAGAAGACTTGGCACTCTCTTTTTTTATACCACCTTACTTAAAATAGTAGCTATTATTTAAGTCGAGTCTTTTCCAACTCCTGCACCAAACGCAGTATTCAAGTCAAAATAATCTTTCTTGAAAGCTTTCTCGCTCGCTCTCTACTAAAATTGACTTGCTCTTGAGGTTCCTTTAATTTGTGATCAGGAAATCCCTATACTTTTTATTGCCTTTTAACTTAGAGATGTAATCCTTATTTTTTAGTTACTTGCCAGTCTTTTTTTAATAGTTTTGCCTTATTATTGCTTGGCAAAGCCTTACGAAGGGTAGGATATCCCAAAGGGTCTAGGGCTTTCTAGAAAAGCTTCGCAGGACTGGATACAAAGTAAGCTCATAATCCGAGTTTCTGCAGTCAATTTACAAATCCTCGGTTTTCTTACGATAAAGATACTAATTCTTAGTTTTACAAGACATAATATAACAACAGGTTTCTCCTCTGAACTTTGCTGCCCTTCACTAAGGGCGCACGCCAAAAAGAAATCGTTTAGTAGAAAACTTTCGATCAAGATACTACTAAAACTAAAACAGAGTTTACATTTGTCAGAGTAATAGAAAGGTAGAGTTAATCATTACTTAAGATAATCCAGAAAAAGTAACAAAGCTGCTAATAAAAGCTCTATTCACTGAAAAAAAACTAGCTATCAATAAATAAAAAGAAATTGAGTCTTACTTTCTTTTTGGGAAGCAACTCTCGGGTTAACCAAGGTACACTTTCCTATTACATATAGCATGGTAGAGCTCAAAGTTTTATCAATTAAGGGGACTGCTACAAATAAAAAAAGGAAAATATTTAAAGAACTTCTTTGCGTATGCCCCAGGAAGTTTGGCTTACCTTAATAGGATGTCTAGTATCTGACTGATAAAAGCATTGTGTAGAACTTAGGACTCGTAATATACGGACATTGAGTGTAGTTGCCCTCTGTTGAAACCCTAAGATTTAGAGCTTTTAATAATCTAAAATTTATTAGAATTAAGGAGTCATTAACAAAGAGTGCAGTAATTTATCGAAGAGTCGTATATGAGTAGGTGTTTTAACTTATGGCTTTAGTGCACGGAGAAAAGCTTATACTTTGTTGTATCTAGACCAATGTTATTACGCTGTGTAATTAGGAATCTCCCTGTTTCTCTTAAGTTACTGTATTCTAGAGAGTGCCCCATACTATTAAGGTAAGGGGGTGCTTTGGGCAGAGGCAGAAACACGCTTTTTTTTTTGGAGCAAGGGCCTGTAGAATCTAAAAATTGCAAGGACTTAATACTGCAATGCTCTAGATCTTTTTTTACTTCTGAGGGTAGTTCCAGTTAGGAGATTCTGTTTTTTAGTTATTTCTTTATTGAGATTTAGAGGAATCCTTAAAAAAAAATTTTTAGCTTAATAGGGGCTTTTTTCCTATAGTTTTATTACATAATACAACAAGAAAGAGTCTAAACCGAGTCATACCTAGTATTCTAAAATATAAGTAGTATTGCCCAAGCCTAGGGATTTCAAAGCACACTTGTTTCATTTATATTTATATAGGGAATATAGTAGTTTCACAAGCCGGAACCCCCTCTCCTACCAAAGAAAAATCATTACAGAAATACCGCAAAAGCACTAAAAAATGCCTCTCGAGGAACAATAACTTATAGGATTTTCTCATATCTTTTTAAGATTTTAAAAGGGGCTTACCCTTAACCATTCAAACGGAGTTTCCTAAACAACTCTTGTCATACTTGTAAATGCGCATAATAAAGTACCCATCTACCAAATCCATAACTTTATAGAATAGAAAAGCGGGTAGACTTAACTCTTATAGCACCCCGTAAAGATTCATTGCCAGCACTTTTTCCAAGGGATTCCTCTCCGGTGCTGCAGATATAAAGAACCCATAACAAATCCAGTAGAATCCTAATGATTTAATGATTTATAGTAACGCCCAACCTTGTATATCTTGAGCTAAGAAACCCCATATATAATTTTTTTAAAGTGTAAAAAACTAAACTCCCTCCTATTTATTAAATCTAAGCTACCCACTTTGCTATGAAATTCTTAATTAAAAGAGAGTGTTTAGCCTTTGTGTTAGTTTTTTATGCTTATAGCAGACTTAGGAAATTAAGAAAGAAACTTAACTTATACTTTAGATTTCGCAGCTATGTATCCACTTTTATAACTACAGCCCAGTAAAAGAAAAGGTTCCAGAGTACCCCTAAGACACCCCTTTACTAGTTTTTTTTAAGGGAGCTCCTGTATCCTTTAAAAGGAAAGCCTAGTTTTCGAAACCAATTAAGGTTGCTAAAACCAAAAATAATGAGTGCTATATACTCTGCAAGCCCTTTTGTTTGACTTGTACCAATTACTTAGTTAGATTGACCTTTAGCAAAAAGTTTTCCCACTAAAGGCAACCACACGGAAAGTGTTCCTATATATTCGAGGGAATATCTATATTAGGAAATGTCTGGTAATAATCAAGGATTTCCCCTGTTTTAAAGTCACTTGGAAAAGTCTCCCTGGGCAAAAATTCAAATTCCGAGACTCTCGCTTAAATGCTTAAAAATACAACACAAACTTTATTCTGGAATCTCCAATATATTATTTTAGAATCTGATCTTGTATCCTCGGGGTGGGAAATGCACTCTATATGTTAAGGGAACCCTACTAGGACTTGTGCTTAGTCAAGAAATAGCTATGGATTTGGTATCAAAAGGAAGTGCCACTGTCATATATCAGATATGTCTTACATTATTTTGTGCGGGTCTCAAAATGACCCTTGAAAGTCGACTCTAAAAAACTATACTTGGTTCTATCTCAATTAGTTGTGAACCCTTAATTCTTACAGCTTCTCAAGCAGCTATATTTTTTCATTTAGTAGACTTACTTTTCTTATATGGAACATTCCTTTCTAGTCAAGTGCTAACCTAAAAGAAAAAGGAAGTACCTGATAAATAGGATTGAGTGCTACCTTTTACTTTACTTACTAAATCTCTAAACTAAAAAAGGGGCTCTTAATTTGAAATTGAATTACTCCTATTTAGTTTTAGAGATTAGAGACTCCTTTTCATTTGCTTTCTGCTTTCTTTTTAGGAGCTCCTTTTTAAAGTAAACTTTGCCTATTCCAGATTTCTTTATTCTAGTTGCTAGTACACTTCAGTTTTACTTTTAGTCATAGCAAGGAGCCACTCACTTAAGGGCAAAACTGTTTGCAAGTGGGTGCCCAGAGTTTTCCTTGGGTATCGGAATATGCAATTTTTGTAGTAAACTCCTTTTAATTACACCCGTTTATGTTTATTAAGCTATGCGAAGTGGATCTCTTTAAGATTATATCTAGTTTTAATTCCTTGTAATAAACCTCTTAAAAAAAAAAGTACTTTATATAAGCTCAGTTTTATGAAATTATATCTATATATAAAGGATACTCTCAAAAAAGTTAAAGAAGATTTCTAATTCTAAATAAACGAAATTCTACCTTTATTAATTGACTAGTAAGATACCCTTTTGGGAAGTGTATTTCTCTTGGTTCTGTATTAGTTGTTAAAGCTATCTGTTAATAGGGTTTCCCTAGGTTTAGACAAAGTGTTTTTTAGTAGATACTCATAAGAAAGGTTTACAGGTTTCCAATTCTGGATTAAAGTATAGGAGAGCTATAGCTATAGAAGTAAAGACACTGTTTTTCTTATTTTCCTGGTCTAGTTTTTAAGAAAGAGTAAGTAATAAGTCACAAGGAATTCTCTAAAAAAAAGGCATAGCATTGGTATTCGGGGCAGTCCTTAAAAATGAAAGATTTTATGCTTAGTTGTGAAAAAGTCTCTCTAACAGGTAAAGTCTTTTCCAATGCACCCCTAAACTTTCCAAAAAGTGTTATACTAGGGTATCTGTGCTCCGACAAAGCTATCCTAATAAGTCAAAATATAACATTTTTACATTCCAAGTAAAAACTTCGAGTTTATCTACTTTAATATAGGTTCGGTAACCCTGTGTGTGTACCTCATCAAGGAGTCTTTATTCTATGAAAGATTAAAGAGAAAGCTATAATAGATTTAGCCAACAGCCAGGAATACCTTTAATACCCGTCTTAGCCTTTATTAACTATATTTACTTAGTGAAAGCTTACTTCTATTTATTATGTTATATACCTCTGAACAACCCAGGTAGAGTTATATCAATTCCATTATAAGGAACCCCTGCTCCTCGAGGCCTCTCTACAGGATCTTTCCTAGGATTTGTTCTGTAAAAATTTTTGGGGGATCCCGAATTTTGTGGTATTGTAAGAATAAAACTTATATTTCTATTTCTAGGTTCTTTCTTTATTAAGACTTATATTTATAAAAGGGGGGTTCTTATGCTAAGTAAGTGCTCCCAATAAATCTTGGAGACTCCTGCTAGCTTAATTGAAACTAATATCTAAAGTCCTAAGGGCAGGTCTCGGTAAAGCTCGGAATATGGAATATTTGAGAGAAGCAATCCTTTTGATAACTTATACACTAGTTTCAATTTATATAAATGGAGAGGCCCCGCCTATAAACTAGAAAATTGATGCCTAAGAGCTCGGAGAAGATAAGAAAAACCCAGTAAAAAAAATATTATTGTTAGAGGAATTCTTTATTATTATAATTCTAAATTTGAATTTAATAGAACAGTTGGGTAGGAAGGTTTTGGTGGCTATGAGAATACTGAATGGGTGTAAACCTATATATAAGTTTTTTACGGTATTCCTTGACTTTGTTGAATGTTTACAGTATCCCGAGCTTCCTTAAAGCTTATCTCACAGGGCTTATAGAGTAGAGTACTTTCTGTTGAGCTTTAAAAGATATAATCAGGTATTTTTATGTCTAGGCTGAGCTTATTAGATTAGGAGTCTTCCTTTTTCCTAGCAAAGGGGTTCCTTTTAGTTCCATATACTATTTGGATTTGAAATACTTACGTTTGAGGTTCCTTGTTTATCCAGGGAAGTCTAGTAATTAAAAAGAATTAAGAAATTAGTAAGTATCCCTGTTATGGAGTATTAGTTAACATCAGGCAGGCCCGCGCTTAGGTAGGAGGTAAAAAGATCATATTGTAAACGGGGCGCCCTTAGATTAAGCTTTTCAAAACTCTTCCTGTAACGTATAATTGTTAGACAAAATTGTAAAATTCTGCCCTTGTTGACTCGTTTCCTCATAAAAAAAACCCATATCAGCAGGGTTAGAACAGTGTCTATTAACAAGTGGTACGTCGGTTTTGAGTTGGTTTGCACGGGTTTCTTATCATTTTCGTCGGTTCAAGGTCTTTAAAAGAAAAGATTTTAGTGTATAATGTATCTTTGTTGGTATACAGTCTTTGGAAGGGATCTCAACTCTTTCGATGATTTTCCTGTTTCTCACTCACGTGGATTAGTATCTACGGTGCCCCGTTAGAATTAGTCCTTATGCTTCGGGAATATGAAGCAGTAGCTTAAATGGTCTATTAGGTGTTAGTTTTCTATAGTAGCTCAGTCTCTTACTGTCTTGTCTTTGGATTAGAATATCAAAAAAAAGTTAACACTTATCGATTTGAGCCACCTCAGAATTCTATTTGCTGTTTGACCCTTCAGAATTCAACTAATAGACACTTCTGATTATTTTCCACTGACTTATTTACTACTTTCTGATTCCGATTTTAGTGGGATTCATTACTCTAACAACTATACTATCTACCATTACTATCTAATAGAAAATTCTAACTATCTATACAAGAAAGTAACAATAGTAAGGGTATAGCTGAGAGAAGTCTAGTTCAAGGTTCTACTCTTTGTTAATTTCGGAGGAGTCCCTTTCTTTATTGTATGTAGATTTATGAGTGAGCAAGTTTATAAGACATTAAGAGCTTTACAATGAATATTTCAGTAACTCAAGTCTAGTGAAAGAGTTTTCCTAGCTATAAGGATAGGTATTTTTTAAGATAAAGTAAGTTAAGCTTTTGGTTGCTCCTAGTGTGAGGTGTTATATCTATAATACTACTAATTACCTTAACCTCGTAACCAAGAATCTTTACTCGGTAAAAAAGGATGTATTCATTATCTCCCAAGGCTCTATCCTCTGTTACTGATAAGCTGCAGAGAACATGAGGGATTATCCTTACCAAAGAGTTTCTTTCTTGATGTCCTTTACCAGTATCCCTAGCGGACATAGGTTAATAATTGGCTGGTAGCTATGTTTTTCTAGGTTGTCTGTCTACTTAGGCGCTTTCTAGTGTGTTCGAGGTTTCTTTGGAAGGAAATAGATAGATTAAGTTCAAGTGAATGTCCTTTTTGATGTTACGTACGAGAGTTTCATTAACGAGATAGGAATTAAAGTAAGGGTTTCGAGGCTTTCTTTATTTAAAAGGGTAAATCTAATATAGGAAAATCCAACGTAATTCAAGTCAAAAAAACACCTTAAGTAAGAGGTAGCCGAACGGTGGATAAAAGGCATTTTAGAAACTTTAAGGTTATTGGGTTTCATTTGTATTCGTTATCTTAAGGCTTTTGAAACTGGGGATTTGCTTTCTTTACATATGTCCTGTTCTGCTTTGAGGATTCCGAGTAAGATTCTGGGTAAACGGTTTCTATTAGGAAGGGTTAGCTTGTTTCCGAATGTTTCCAATTCCTAAAGTTAATAATCGGTAATAGCGATTTCTTCCGTATTGTATAAGGTTTCAACCCTCTTTATCGATAAGCTACATAGCAAAAGAGGAATCTTGCCTTTGCCCAAGGTAATCCTAGCTATAAAGAAAGAAACATAACATAGTAATTAGGAGCTTAAAGACCCAAACACAGAAACACAAGCAGACAATCTCTTTTAAAACAGCTACAGACCCACTAAATAATAAATTATCACTAGTTCAGCTGCGGATTTGACTCGGAAACTTGGGATTTCTTATATGTTTTAATTATTTAAACCTTCCTGGAACCTTTAACTCTGGTTTAGAATTCCCTATATTTGTACTTTGGAATCCTCAAGCATGACATGAACAAGAAAGTAACTCCCTGAATTATACACATGACAAAATCTTTAAAAGCACTTACTTGTTTAGTATTTCAGGTTGGAACTTATATAATTACAGTAGTTAGTACACCCAGGAGAACCTTCCTTTATCATCTGGCCTAAAAAAGCAAACTTAGTTTTAAGATTTTTAATAACCAAAAAAGTAGATCCGTGCCTACTCGAAATCTCATATCACAATTACACGAGCACTCCGCGATATTTACTCATTCTAAATTATAAGACATCAACTGCCAACATACATGATTAGATACTTCTGGTTTTTATATTATATTATTCATTGACTGTGGAAGCCTTTTGTGTTTTTTTTTGCAAACGATACTCAGTTTTAACCCCTTACCTTAATAGGTAGTTGGTAGCTTTTTGTGTCATAAAAAATTTTCTAATTACGTATGAATTGTATGTGTTGAGCTGTAGTTTACTACTGGAATTCAATTTGAAATGAAGAACTTGTAGCTAGTTAGGAGATCTCTTTTGTCTGCTGCTGTAACCCTTTATTAGGATTTGCCTTAATTTTCGAAGTAAGCAAATAATATAAATATAAAAAAAGCTACAGGGTTAGTTATTAATATGAGTAAAGCATACCTAAATTGTGTATAATCATTACTAAATCCCTGCCAGAGGGCCCTTATTCAGTAGAAGACTATAAAAAAAAACCCCCAGGAACCATAAAGCAAGGCCTAATTATAATATAGAGCTCTACCGGATTGAAGTGAATTAAGCTCGTTGAACTCAGTTGCACATTAGACGCGAGGCCTCTAAGCGAGTCTACTTTAGGTAAAGATTCAAACCCATGCAAATTTTCTGCAGTTGATGTATGCTCTAAAGAAAAGGAATGCTTACTAAGGCCGCACAAAGGTAGTAGCTAGTATGTATAAAACAAGGGATATAAAAAAGAAATTAGTTAGATGACTAAAGGAATCTGGGATTGCTGGTGTAGCTAAAGTTAAGGTGTTAAAGTTGCTCTTGGCTTTGTAAAGAGAGTCTATTCCCAGTACATTCGGGTTCAGGTTTAGGCTTTGAGATAGTTTAGGAACTTACAACTCAGAATTGTATTCAAGCTTGTGTTCTATAATGGGATAAGCCTGTGCGTGCTGCTAATGGAAAGACCTTCCGGGTATTCTTGAGAATTAGTATTCGAGTTTATGATAGATACATGAGCTTAGAGGACTCTCACTTTCATGTCTAATGGAGCTAAAGGTAAAACCAAGTGCTGCTTTAGGATGAGAATTGTTGCTCTTGTCTTTGGCTAAATCCACAGGAATTGTAGCTCTTTGACAGTTGTTCTTGAGGGTGCTCTTCTAAGCGGATAGACGAGACAGTGTTGCTACATAAACTGATTCTATTGGGATTGGGATTCCTTTTGAGTTGAGAGTAGATTCTATTCCTAGGAGAAACCTGATATTGAACCTCTAAATGGGTCTTCTAGGTTTTGTGTTTTGTAAGAGAAGTTCTTTCCTTATTAGAGAGCATTATTCCGATCTAGTAAAGTAAAGGAGTTCGACACAGAATCTGTATTCCTGTATTATTCTGGGGGTTTCTCTCTTTGCTTATGTATGTAAACCAGATAATCGACTTAAAATGTAAGCTGACATTCATGGTAGAAATAAGAGTATTGTAGTAGTATTCCTTTGTAGCGAAAGGATTCCACCTAATTTAAAGCCCATAAAATAAAGTCTTTTTCGCCGGCGCTTTTCCTTATATGTAGAAGCCCTTGTTCCAATCTCCAGAGTCTCCATGCTGAGCTTAATTTAACGTAGCAACAACCTTTTACTGTATTCTAGACCGGATTAGCCCCCTTTATTTTCTATTTATTGTTTCATAAACCGCTAAGGGAGAGTCAAGTTTTTAACTAACATTAGGTTTCCAAAAGACACCCACGCTATACTTTATACTCTACCTATACTATTCTAAGGCAGGTTACCCTTACAAGCAAGAAGTAGCCTAAGCATAAAGGTACTAGATCTCATAAGATTCCTGCGGCATTTTGGATCTCTTTGGGTTCTGCTCTGAATCGACTACGAATTACTTTCCTCCCGAATTAAGACTAAGAAAGCCCCCATAAGTGATTCCCCATTTTACTAGAATTTCTATTAGGCCTCTCTTTTTAATCGCTTTAACTAAGACATGTAACTGAGGAAGATCTAGTTTAGAAAATTTATTGAAGATCGAAAACACCTTCAGTTCTAACTTCTTTAAGATTAGTCTTTTACGTCAACTAAACCGAAAATGAGAGTAATACTTTGATCTTTCATTTTTCTTTAATGGCTTAACTTAAATTCCCGAGAAGCCCTGGTTTATGAGTATCCCGCTTAGTTCTACCCGTATTCAAAAATGACTTCTATTTTCAGGGTAACTTAGTCTGGCCAGGGGTTAACGGACATGAGGAATAACTAATATTTAGACTCATTTTCCTTTTAGAAAGAGAAAAATAGGGGAACAATCCCCAGCTCTTTATTCTCCTTTGCTCCGGAATGCTAAAAAGTTACAACCATGTAAGAAGGCCCACTATAACTATAGAATTTAAGTTATGAAATTAGATTTGACTCTGGTTAAAGGCAAATTGTAATAGGCTTAGTTAACAGCAAAAGATGACCTCATTTACCAGTTTGTGAAATCGATTTTACTGTTAAGAGTCCCCAAGAGCTTGACAAAAGCTTCTAATCTAATAACCCCTAAAAATTTTTGGAATATATTGTCTAAAAGTCGGCTTGATACTATAGGAACATACTTTTCTTTATCTTTACTTTACCAACAACCTTGATAAATTTTTGGGTTATGCCCCTTTTCAGGAAATTTCCTTATAATATGATACTCTCAAAAGGGCTTTATTATTCCAATCCAAAGTCTTGAGTTTGTTTGAAGACACGAGTAACCGGAGGTATATATAAGAGGTCCCCTATCGGTTACCCCTTCCTTATAGTATAATTATATTATAAACACAAGGTCTAGTTTCAACTACAAGAAGTAAGCCTCCGCTAGGTTTAGGTCTATTCAAAATACAAGGTATCCCACTCCCAGTAGAATACTCTACAGGTACTTTATAAGAGCTAAGACTTTAATAAAGGTTTGGTGAAGTAATCCTCAAAAGGAAGTCTAGTAAGTAGTAGGCATAAGACACAAGTTATGATTAAGTAAGAGTATGAAGTTTAAGATGTTACAGGATAAGAGTAAGTCAGTAAGAGGTTTCAACTTTAGGCATATAAAAAAAAGTAGGGATTTCCTTTGCTTTATCGGGTCCTTCCTTAGAGATTGACACTAGACAGGAATTCTAAGCTAAGAAAGTCTAGCTGATTAGTAGGTCTCTACTTGAGAAGAGTTCCTATTTTTGGTATTCAAGGAAAGTTTGGGAACCGGCTAGATATTAGAAAACCGTAACCAAGAAAGACCAATAGTCAAGGAATTCCTTACAGTAGCTCTGGTAGTACTAATTCATGACTTGTCTTTGGTACTGCTTTCTTAAATCCCAAGAACACTAAACCAAAAGGAAATGGCAATGATCCACCTTAAAGAGTAAGACTTGTTTCAAGAATGATAAATCTTGTAAGTCATTCATTCTATAATCTAAGTCTTCCTATTTCTCCCTATGTGCTATGGGTCTTGAACCATGTACAAGATAGAGGTTTGTCATGTTGCTCGCTCTACCGGGTTTTGTATTCTTAGTTCTTAATTCCTTAAGTCTTTGAAGCTACCCAAGAAAGAAAGGTATAGCTCCTAAGAAACAGTAAGTCAAGAACAAAGCAAAGAAGAAGTTATGAAAGTCAGTCAGTTTCATTTTACACACGACGTCAAACTAAACTTAGCTAGGGTTTAGCTGCGCAAGCCCTTTGCAATTATGTATTTCAAGGAACCCATTAGAACTAAAGGAAAGGGATACCTTGCAAGGAGTGACTAGGGCAGCCCCCGTTTTGTAGCACACTAAATTAGACCCTACTTTTATAGATGTAACAAAATTCCCCAATAACAAGGAAAGATTCCTATTAAATATTCCCTGGATTCATTTCCGAAGTACTTAAAACTCTCAAAACTTAAAAGCCAAATCTATCTCAATTAAGAGCTACAATTCCTAGACCAAGAAGACAGAAGTCTGCTTCTTTAACACCTTTGCCTTCATTCAATCCAACCTTGAAAAGTGAGATTCCTCTATTCTTCGGATAAAGACTTTGCATTCCTAAACTTTACTCAAGAAATACTAGTACAATTATCTGGTTGATGTTATCCTTTGGCCAGCTAACAAGAACAAATTCCCAATACAAATAGAACATGAAAACAAATCCCCTTTTTTGTTAAACCTAAACCTTTCACTTTGCTCAGGAGTTCTTACTCTTACTAAGGAATACCCAAGGAGTCCAATTCCCTATTAATTCTATACTCTGGGAACTACTATAATGAACTACGATAATATTACCTGCTAGGAAACATAGAAAAACTATTAATGGGATTTCCTAAAGGTTTTAGATTAACTTTCTTTGTTAGAGATACATACAGGAAAGCTACGGGAAAGCACTATAGGTCACTAACTAGAGAACAATTATCACATGGTGGCTTCACCACCTTACGCTAAGCTTCTTGTACATTTTTTTTTCGAGCTACTAAAGCACTTGTGAATATCTATTTTTGGTAGTTATAAATAGAAAGCAGGGACAAACAGGATTCGAACCAATGTATTTTCTTTCAAGTGCACTTGACCGGATGTAAACTTTCATGAAACTTAGTAACCTCTATCTATAACAAGGAACTCTGTCTAATTTCGACCTGAAACCCACGGCTTCTCTTTCAAAATGAGCACCGCTCTACCTGATCGACTTACTTTGAATGAAACTTAAGTAGACAGACAATTAAGACTTCTAGAAAGGATAGAAAGAACTTCTGATACACAATATCACTTATAACTTACTCTATATTACCATATTACCAATTTCTTCATTCTATATTTAGAGTTAACAAAAAGAATTTCAAAGTTTAGTTTTCTAAAGTATTGAGGGATTCAAGTGTTCCTAGCTCTATAACAGCTTTTATTTAAATGGGTGGGTTCCTTGCTTGTGCCTACTTTTCCTCTCCGATATTAAATTAAGGAACCCGTACATCCAGGCATTTCTAGCCCCTTTAAGGGTCACCATAAGTGCTAGCCGGGATTCTTTCATCAATTTCGCACTTTGATCAAGTGAGGTGAGTATTAAAGTTTGTATACCTTTGAATAGAATTTTTTGTCTTTAGCGATATTTAATTCAACAAGGAAACTTGAGATATATGGTGTAGCGAAATTCTAAGATGTTAAAATTGTATATTATATAAAGTAAGATGCATAAATTCTGTTTTAAAAGTAAAGGTATTTATTTTTGCATAATTGCTTAGGAGAGTGCAAGTTCTAAGATTCCTCGATTATTAAGGGGATTCCCTTGTTCCCAAATAAATGAGATACGCAAAGACCAGAGATAAATTCTATTAGTCAATAAACTTTTATGAAATTCCTGCTTTTCTTGTATCAACATAGCTCCCATTATAATTTTTGTTTCTATTTAAGCGATTCTATCTTCCTTCAAGGAAAGTACTCTTTATTATTTATTCTCCTTTTCTTTATTTAGAAGGCATTCAACCCAAACTCTTTGAATTAGAATCTGTTAGAATTGCTCTATATAAGCGATTTTAACCGGTGGGAATTACTTCTCTTAAGAGGTTTTTTTCTTTCAAAAACTCTAGAGAACATTTATAACATACCTTGACCGTTCCCTTGTGAAATTTCTTTGTCTTGAATTAATTCACAAACCCTGTTCAAGAAAGCAAGGACTTCTTCTCACAAAAGATTCTCGACCAAGTCTCTTAATCAAAAGCTTTTAAAACATTTAAAGCGGCTAGCCCAAACTCTTGTAAAGGCTCTCAACTCAAATGATAGTAAGGAATCTTGTATTTATAAGTATCTTTCTTTATGTACAAGGACTGAATTCCAGTTATGCTTTTTGCAAAGCTTTAGACTTTTTTCATTTTTTAACTTGGTGGTATCCGGTTCAAAAGGAATTACAAGAAGTGCCTCGGTGTTCAGAGAGTATACCGGTCGATAATAAATTTCACTTACAATGTATTTGGATAATTACAATACCTTTTTTTTATAGAATCGATTTGAGAACTTCTTTCTGCGTATACCGACTCCGGATTTCCTCATTTGTAATAAAGTGGATAGCTAGTCAATTTCTAATCTTTACCTTAAGTTTAACATAACAAGGGACCCCACAAGCATGTAATCGTATTAGTGGATACAAGCAGATACAGCTCGGGTATTTATTCCTGTCTACTTGAAAGTTAGGTAAGCAAAAGAATTCTTAAGTCTGGTATTCCTGGGATTCCTACAGATTAAGAAGCTTTTCTGTAGAGGGCTTTCGTTAAGATCTCTTTGATAGATTAAACAAGTTTTTTTTTAGAAGGTAGGAGTCTTTATCAGGTCAAATACAGAATAACTTAAGGCATACAGAAGTGCTATATAAAGATAAAGCAGTTTCATTTCGCTGTATAGGGAATTTCTTGGGTTGCTGGTAATTACTCTTTTATTTGGTTAGGAGTTGCAAAAGCGGTAAGGGGTGCTTAAAGCAGTCTAATTTTAGCCTTAGGCTTTCTGTAATATAAATTATTGAATGGAGAATTATGAGTATGTGATTGCACCTAAATTTAGGAGAGATTCACAGGGGTTTTAGTCCCTTGTAGGGCATTTTAGTAAGGTCTTCTTTGTAATAAGTGGGAGGACCCAAAAGAACCATATGGGTGTTTCATTTTAAAAAGTTACTGAAATTTCTTTTATTATAAGGATCCAAATAGAAGACACTTAAATATTTAAAGGGTAGTTTCTAAGGAAAACCTTTGCTAAGTATAAAATGCACAATTTGAGAACTCCTAGTCGAGCTTACTAACTGTAATTGAGGACAACTAAAGCCCCTGTACGTTATACAAAAAAAACGAGGAGCTATCTTTAATTAATTTAATTAAAGAGAAGCCTAAAAGAAATATCAGAATAGAGTCTAAGGGGAAACCTTGAGCATACGGACTAGCAAAACCCGAAAAAAGGAAGACCTAAATTTCAATACTCAAGAGTTTTTAGTACTTATTTCGTATCAAAAGTAGTTACTAAACCTTAACCATTTTGAAAGCCCGCCGAGGACACTTCTGTGTCTATTAAATTCAGGAAATCCACTTTTACTTTTAGGGTTGCCAAGTATAAGCTGTGGAACTCCTAAGTTCTAGGGATCCTGTTTCAATTACAAATTAGAGTACCCGGTGGAGTTAGGGAAGCCTTTTAATATTTAACTCCCCGACTTTTACAATGGGTCTTTTCCATATTTATTAATTTATTACGGGTTAGCAACTCATCGCATCGAACGAAGCTCGATTAATACTAGACCCACACAATTACACTACATTGCCCCTATGGCAGAAGCGAGTACTCTATTAAGGGCATAGCAATTTCATTTCTAAGAAAGTATAACGCGGCTATAAACTTTGAAGGGCAGTTGTATTTCTTTGTTCAACAACAGTATATGTATATAATGGAGGTCTTTAATTAACTTCAAGATCAATTTTATCAAAAAGAGTACTTTGCTAGTAGGATAACTTAACGTGACACGAGAAATCTAAAGAATATAGGCGCTAATATAACGGAACCTTAAGGCATCTACCAAGGAAAGTCCAAAGCCAGGATTAGATTTTCTCTACTATAGATCCCTAACCCTTCTTATTACACTAGACTCTCGAATTTTTGGGCCCTTATCAACCTTAAAAGCATTTGGAATTGGTACAAGATAGGCAGAGAAGTAGAACTCATACCTATAGTGGGTAAGGGTTTTTCTGTCCACGATTTACAGGAATTCTATGAAGTAAAAGCTAATGAATCCGTTATTGCTTCCAATTTTACTGTATCCAGAACCTGAGGGGAGCTTTAGTATGGTGTATTTTATTGCAGGTTTTTTTTCTATTTTATTATTTTAATCTATTGACTTTAACAAATATTTAAGGAGATCCTTACAGGTTTACTTTTAAACTGACTCGACTACTAGAGGAAGGGCTAAGTTCCGCTTTATTTACTACAATTTCAACGCAAAAAAGCACAAGTACAAAATCTTGATTTGGAAATATCACGTAATAGTTCTGATTGACAAGGGGTTAGCTCGCTGATGTTTAAAGGACTTATACCAAAAAGTCTAGTATTATTCAGGTATTCTTTGGGCCTAAGAAATTTTAGGAGTTCCTTATAGGAGAAGAGCTACAATTTATATAGAGAATATCGAATGTCATACCTGAGGTAGTTTACTAGATTACTTCAGAATCCCTTAATTAAATAGAAAGAAAAAAAAATCTTAGGGAGTATCTTTGCGATTTATAGTATGCGCCCTTCTCCATATGAAATGAATAGCAACAAAAATCTCTATTTTATTTAAAGCGAGGTAAATGAAAAGGGAATTTTATAGGGTTCAAGTCGTGTCGTCACAGTAAAATTAATTAAAATTGGGATATATCATATAAAGAGCGCTCTCCCGATGTCTAGTGCCTTTAGTTAGTATTCCAGTGTGTAAAAGGAGTCGAGATGCCAATATTTAGTGGATTTTCCCTTTTCGACACAAAAAACAAGTGCTTTTTACTAGCTTTCAGAAGTGGGGTTTTGAGAGATAAGGATTTTTATAACTAGGAAAGAAATTCTGTTCTATATATAAGTAATTTTTTACGTTATGCTGGGAGCTCTTAACCAGAACCAAAGAATCTTTTTTTCAGATCTCAATTCTTGTACAGGAACTTATGAAATTTAAGTCTAAACTTATCTGTGAGAACATTCGAACCTATGACAACAAATCTGAGAGCACCCGGTATAACACTCGAGTAAAATTTTTTGAGGACAAAGCAAAGATCCCGGGAGATTGAAATTCTTAATTCTTCGAAATAGGTTCTATAGAGAAAGAGAAAAGGTACTTTACACTGTATTAAAACCGGGATTGGATTAGCAGGATTGCAGTCTCAGCCAAATTCAATGGAACTATTACCAAGTCATACTTTTTTTTTTGTAACTTATACTTGTTTTTTTTACCAGGTTGAAAAGAAACAAGTTGGCCTAATGAAAAATAAGTAATAAAGGGTTTCTGACTTAGATTTCTTTGATAGAAATTCCATACACAAATTAGTATAAGCTCGGGTACCCATGTAAAGCAGGCAATCAAAAATGGGTAAAAGTCTTTATTTCTTAGTATTGCAGAAAAGGACATATGTAAGTTTTAAGGATTTTTTTTTGATTAAATTCCCAGAGTTTTGGAAGAAGAATTCCATTTTGGACCCCTCAGGAAAACGCAAGAATAAGAAGCCCTTATTTCTACAGCCCGGGACCTTTCTTTAAGCTTTCCTAGGAATACTTAGATACCTCTTAAGTCTTACACTTTCTGGGGTCTTAAAGACAGAGACTTTATAAGCTTATTTTTGTGTTTATACTCCTTCTAACTACCCTAGGGTAGCTCCTATCTAATTTTCTAGAGTTTTCCCACTTATTTTAACTTTGATTTCTAGTCTTTGCTAATTTGTTAACTCGACCGACTGTAAGGGGCGCGAAAACGAGAGGAAGAAGACACACTCTGTTTATAAATCTCTTAAAATACGAAGCTACTTTAACTTCAAGCTACTGGTAAAATTGTATAAAACCATTAATGCCTAGATCTGGAAGAGATCGAGCGCCTGGAACCCCTTAGGACTCTATTAGTTTAGCTGTATTAGCTAGAGCCCGCCCGCAGAAGAAAAAAAATTAGGAACACTCCTTTAATACTTCTTTAAAACCTTCTACATATATTATTAAGTAAAAACCTCAACAGCTACTTCTGAAATAACCAAAGAAAGTAGTTCCTATATTTCAAGTCAGAAGCCCCATATTTTGATAAGATCCCCTAAAGAATTCTTAAGAATACAAAGCCTTTTACTCGGCAGTCCCTAAAGAGGATACGCAGGACATAAGGGGGGCTCTTGGTGTAAACCAGAGGCATATAAGGGTCTTTTAGACAGCCACATACTTATAAAAAAGTTTCAATCTAATGTTAATAAGTTATAAATAACCAACCTTCAGGTCTATGACATAGACTCAACCCGTAAGTTACCGATTTTTACAAATCCAGATACAAAAATCTTGCTCATATTCTTACAAATACCCTTTTTATTAATTATAATAAAATGAATTTCCAAATATAGGGAGAGTTATAGTACCCCTTCATACAAGAGGCGCAAGCTTATTATTAGAATATTTCTTAGTATACTAGTTAAGAGCACCTATAAGACTAACTTTTGTAAATACTGTATTTGAAAGTTAGGTCTTGGGTTTTTTAAAAGATTTAAGGGATTTGGAAGTAAAGAGTTTCTAAGGCACGGAATTCTAAAAAACAGCATCTTACAAAAGTCAAAAGTAATTGCTTTTGCCCTTTTAGTTATATAACCCCTTCCCAGCTAAGCTTTCTTAATCAAGGGGTACTTCTTTTTCTACAAGCCCGGCTTGTACTTATCCTATTTTCTTGACATTCATATTAGAATTTTAAAAGCAGTCGAGGATACAAACTAAGTTACTGCAGTGATTTCCACAAAATCAGTAGGTTTGGTCTTTGATTAGGGCACCCCTTTTAGCCAAAAGACAGAAATCAAACTACTCATAACTATAGAAAGAGGGGTCTAAGTTATATGCTTTTGTTTAAGGATTTCGAGTACAAACAAGGTACAGCTAGGGAATATGAGGAATAGACAAGTAAGTGGGTTTAGGTTATACTTTTATTTTTTAGGAAATAGGTGGGTAATTCTGGACCCAAACTTTAGGAGCTCCTAAATTATTGCAATTACAAGGAGGGTCCTGTCAAGAAAATCCCTTGTATTAAGGTTGTACACAGGAGTAACGCTCCCCTTCTTGTAGGTGGATAATCTGCATAAAATTAGACACTAATTACTTGTTTCAGGGACCCCTAGTTAGGTAACTTTGGAGGGGTGTTTTCCATTAACATAGTATAGCCTTTATGCGAAGGAGAATTGCTTATACACTTACCCGCTTTTAGCTTTACGAGGATATATAAATGACTCTAAAACTACTCAGTTAAGTACTGGAATTACCGGCTACCTTGCAAAATACAGAAGAAAGAAGTAAACTCGGCCACGTCTAAGGAATACTAAAGCCCCTTTTATATCCAAGAATAAGAGCTACAACTCCTTGTTATGAAAAATTCTGTTTGTTTATCCGAGCCAGGATTTTTTTTTTCGAAAGACTCCGGTGAGTGAAAACAAGTATTAGATAGAGTGGTATAGTAGTTATAAGGATTTTAGACCTTTGAGCAATCGTAGGAAAGTCTGGGATCTGAAACTATAACTAAAAGAAGCCGCCTTAGCTAATTAAGCGAACCCACAGGATCCTGGTGATACCTTGTTGTAAGCATAAAATAAAAAGTGGAAACTCGTTGGTTTACGTATTTTAGATTCGGTTTTTGGAATTGCATTTTAAGATATCTAGTGGATGAAATAAGACCTAATTTGCTTTTTTTTTTACTTTGAAAACTTCGACATCGAGAAATTAAAGCCATGCATGGCGGTTCAAGCCCCTTCCGCGTAGAAGGCCTATTCAAGATATTCTCACTTAATGACTCTATAATTGACAGCCTAACCCCAGCCATAATCAATGCTATAGGCCTGCGTCCTTATTCTAATCAGTAAAACTTTCGGGAAACTAAAAAGAATACTTTATAATCTAGTATTTTAATAGAAGAACAATCTTATCCATAGCTACGAAATTAACGAACTGCATCTCTTAAACCCTTACCTAAAATTGGAAATGAAATATCGGCACCCCTGTAATTCTATGTTAAAGCGTTCGGCTTCAGGCCGGGAAAACTCAGGTTCAAATCGCATTACCCTAAAATATTCTATTATAGACTCCTCGATAGAACACTTCTACCCTATAAAATTAGGATACCCGTATTTATTCCTGCGAACCCTTTAACGGCACCGAAGTATGGAATAAAGTAGCTAGCGGAAACCTGGTAATACTACTCCCTCAAATTTCTTTGTTTTCTACTACCTTTAGCTTTAGCCAGGAAAGGGGCCCCTCGGCTTACTATATCCTGTATAACCTAGAATTTAAAAACGAAGTCTGTTTAAGGAATCCCTTGCTTTTACTTGTTAAAGTAGTTAAGCAGAACTCTATTTTTATAATCTACGTGTACTTTGTCTTTTTTAGGTTAGATTTTCTAAAGTTTTTTTCTGGAAGAAAAGGGAATCTCTGAATGGTATGTTGCTCTTTGTTCTGTTGTAAGCTCTTTCAGTTGATGCTATCTAAAGGTAAAGCTGGGCTAGCTAGGAAAGAGGACAGACTGATTGTCTTAATCCTTCCGTATAGGTATTGTATCTACAAGTATTCTATTCTATTATTGTATTATACTTTTATTCATTCCATCCAATGTATTAACGTATATAATAAGAATTGAATTTCAGTATTTCAGTCTAGAATTGAATAGGATGTATATAATAACTTTTTTAAGATCGTAGAATTTCCTTACAAAATGGAAGACTCTACTATAG
>JAYMTI010000052.1:0-26549 GCA_036897505.1 Pelargonium transvaalense | reverse complement strand
GACTGGTTAGTTAGGAGGAGAATTGTGGGTTTAGGATTTATTACTAAGTTTCCTTTCAGTTTCAATAGTAAGATTTCCTAACCACTTTAATGAATACACTTGCTTCCTGCACTCGCTCTTGCCTAATCTATCTTAGCTGTCGAAGCAAGGGGAAGGCGATAGAAGGTGCTAGCTAAGCTCTGTGCAGGAGAAGGTGGTAGTGGTCGATGGTCAAGTAGGCCAAAGCAAGCTGTCCAAGGAAGTAGGTCAGAGCAGTAGGTGCAAGTTCAAGCTGTCCCAACCTGTCGAACCCAAGCTAAGAATCCTCCTGCAGCTAAACCCTAACCTTCTAAGCATGCCTATCCAAGGTCGAGGAACACTCTAAAAGTCCTATGCGATCCATGTCAGTGATGTAAGATGGAATTAGGTAGATATAATAGATTAACTGAAAGAAAAGTTAATTAAGTCTTCCTAATGTCTTTAATAGAACAGTTGCTTGTACTTACTATGGTTGTAAAGCTCTTAGAACCAATCCTATAAACATCTCTAGCAAGCTCTGTCTGATCCATGGAAGCTATGAACCATCTCCAGCAGGCTGTTTCCCTTTAACCACCAAACCCAACCCTTTCATCTCTAGCAGGCCAGTCCATACCAAGTGAAAGCGGGGGCTATGAAGGAATGAAAGCACTCTCGCACCATCTTCCTAACTCTTTCTCCCTAACTAACCTGTCCAACCAAGCTAAGGACCAGTTATCCATGTCTGCCTGTGCAGTCGAAAGTCTATCCTTCTCTTAACTAACACTCCAACTAAGAAGCTTCTCTACCCTGAACCTAACCAAGCCAGCCAGTGCAAGCAGCCAACCTAATAAATCTCTCTCCTTGAAAGTCAGTCCCAAGCCAACCGAACTCTAAACTCCACATGTTCTAACCTATCTAAGCTAGCCTCCTTGACTCTAACCTACCATCCCATCCCTAACTGACCTAAACCTAAACTAAGAACACTCCCTTCCTAATGTACTAGCTATCCAGTGCTTCCAACCCAACTCACAATCCTCAGCCTAAGGTCTCAAACGTTGTTCCATAAGATAGAGATTCCCGTTCTAGGCTAGGTAAGCTTTCGGACAGGGAAGCAACTTGTTTCTAAAAAAAAGTTGAAAAGGGAACTCTTTAAACTAGCAATTCCACCCTATAAAACCTGAAATGAGAGTGACTATTAACTAGGACTCTTCTAAAGAAACCCTTATAGCCACACCAACTTAAGACCTTGTTTCATACTCTCGATAGTATACCTTTCTTACTCGAATTCTTAGAACTTCTCAGCTATGCTATAAGCAGGACTTTGAATCCCCGCTATCCTAGAACAAACACAAGAGCTACAATTATCTGTTGAACTCCCTTTGCTATCCTATTTTTATTCCAATAAACTTAAGAAGCCCTAGCTATTTACTTATATAAAATCCCTGTTACTTACTGCTGAATGTGCGGTTTACCTTATTCAAAATGCCTAAAATGGAAACTTCATATTGACTTAATATCTAGCTCTAGGTACAAAGGCAGGTATGCAGAAGAGTAAGATACTGATACAGAGTACAGGTAAGAGGAAAGTTATATCTCTGAAGAATAAGGCTCATAAGAAGAGTAAGAAAACGGAGGTTCATAAACGAGGTATTACAAAAAAGCAAGTAATAAGTCTGTATAAGCGGTGGGGAAGGTATCTCTGTTCTATTAGAATATTATATTGCAATTCCCTTTTTTAATAAAGCGCCTTCAATTCTCTATTTTATGATTATGTGAGACTTAAACAAGATATAAAATGCTTTGGATAACTCCTAATGTAGGTTGAAACCTTTCCTCTTATACTTTAGGGTAACTCGAGAGAAGCCCCAAGCCCTTAATATAAGAGTGCCGTATGACATCTGAATACGTAAGAAAAAGCGCTCTAATGAGAAAGTAACAGAGCTATATAATATGAGGCCCGTTGTATATCTGCATAAAAGCTCGTGAACAAGAAAAGAACAAAATGAAACTTAATACTTACATTGCTAAGCTAAGACTAGAAGTCTAGTGTACAAGATAGGATCCTTATAAAAGATTGGCTCCTGTTTTTACATTATGAACCCCGGGGTTTAGTCCCCTCTTTGAAAAATTACATTTCTATCTCATTCATTGAATTGAGTGCTTCACCACACAAAGGCAAAGTACAAAGTGGTATCTATAAAACTTCGAGACCGTTAGATGTATTATACTGGAAAGAGTCAGAAGCCTGCCTATGATAAGAATACGAATTCTAGGTCATATAAACAGTTACACCGCAAGTTACTTGAAGTTCAATACTGCTGTCATCTGATAATAGGCATAAACCCAAAGATTTTTAACAAACTCTATTAGATATCCTAGGATATTCGAATGGTGCCTCGAATCGGAGATTTTTTTATCTCTTTTAACTACATTCTAGGCTTATACTATGCTTACAACTTTGACACTTTTAAGTTACTTTTACTTATCTCCAAATATTCACTTTACTAAGAATTCTATTGATTACGTTCTATCAACAGCTGCTATACCGGTTTTAGGAACAGAGCAAGGTAAGTACTCACGAGAACCTATTCCCAGTATATAATCTGAAAAAAAAGATACCCGAAAGACAACTGAAGATTCTTCTATTATTTCTAAACTACTTATTTGGATACTTAAATATTCTAATAAGGAGGTGTACTTCAGAAGTGTTCCTTAACTTAACCTAGGCTTATTAATTAACGAGCGGGTCGCTTATAACTGCAGCCCTAACTTGTTTGGAAAGTTTAAATTATAATGATTATATAATCATTACTAGGAGGGTTCTTGCCTAAGCTTTTCAAGTATAGGATAAGGTGTAAAATAGATCTAGATAAAGAGGATTCGTGGGTATTCTTTAACCATTGTCAAAAAGAGCTTTAATCTTAGCAACTAGTACTCCTTATACTCTCTCTTTATTTAGGGCGACTCCGTAGCAGGGCAATGTCAGCGATATTAATTCTATGAACCTTTTTAAGTACTTAGCTTTGAGTGGTTTGAAACAAAATTATAGAGGTTCTGTATGTGATATATTTTATATTGCGTAAATGAAAGAACTCCAAGCAGTCAGGAAAATCCTTATAAGCAACATATCCCATAAGGTAAAGATGTAGTGTAAGTAAGAGCTCGGTAAGTTCGAGTTATAACTATCCACTCTTAGCTAGCCTAATATACGAAATAAGTGTCGTCGAGGTATTTTGAAGGGCCTTTTATACTCTGGGAGGTGCTTCCTTTACTGTGCGAAGCGTCTTCTTTTTTTTGTTATGACTTTGATATAGCTATTTCCGTGTAAATTCAAGTTGACGTTAAGACTCTTCGTACATATTCTTTGTCTATAAGGTTCTTCTTCGGGACTTTTCCCTAGGGCTGTGGTAGCTTTCCTTTTTTAAAAGCCTCCTATTAGGTTGTATAGTGCAAAGAGAGAATTATCTCTAAAATAGAAACGGCTTACTTAACTCCTGTCGACTTGCCCTTTTTAGCTAACCTTATCAAAGAACTCCCAAGTAGGTAAAAAAAAGTGAAATATATCAACCAAAAGAAAAATACAGAATCAATATCTAAGGCCAACCTAGTACCTCTTTTACATTTAGAGTTTACTAGTAAAGTTATATACGACTTCTTTGAACTCCCCTCTTACTTCTTACTATACAAAAGCCAAAAAAAGCCCGGCACTTTTATATAATGTATTCTCTCTCCTTACCTTGCTCCAGTAAATACTAAGTTTCATTTAATCAAGCTCCTGTTTACTATAATGATAATGAAATTTGTTTCCAAGTTTATATAAGAAGAGCCCCTTTTTGCGTCACAATCAAGGCAAGGAAAGGAGTCCCTTCTCTTTAAGAGTAAGGGGGTAATAAGGAAGTGACAGTTACAAATTTACCTGATGCATAAGTAGTTAGTGATCTGAGAAAACAAGAAATACATTAGCCTTGTACGTAACATTACCTGGATTAGAGAGGAGTATAAGCCCAAAGAAAAAACCGAACTGAAATGAAACAATGGATACCAATAAAAAGCACCCTAGAATTACCCAACAATAAAACAATTTAAAGAACGCCGGCTAGTAGCATTCTAATGGCTGGCTTTTTGTTTTACAAGGCTTGGACTTTAACTCAAACTTGAGGAAAAGCTCTGATTCTTATATCAATTTAGACCTCTTTTCTTTGTTAAGGAGCGACTCCAGAATTGGTTTCCTGCCGGTTCCTATCTTGAGTTCAATTTCCCCGCCAGAGCCCCTACATGCATTACATTAAGCAATACCTTATTTGCTTTTGTATTTTGTAAGTCTTAAACTAGCAGCTTTATTGGATCCCCCTAACGAAAAGCCCTACCCTAGACTAAATGACTCCAATTACGGGTATATATTATCTAGTTATATCCTACTGGGTTAATGTATGCAATGGAAAGTCTCCCATCAAAGAACAGCACTCCTTTTGAGGTTGGTTTTGTCTTACTCTGTATTAAGCTAGGGGGAATCCTTAAATACCTAAGAATTGCTCGGGGTTATTAACCCTCTTTCATGAATAGTTTCTTTTATTTAGAGCCCTTAATGAAAATCTCGTGGAAAATAGACTGCTTCGTTGTAAGGTTTGCTAGTGAAACTGAATCATTAGGCATAAAAGAAGTGGCAAATTACACCGGTTCTATAACCGGCATATAAGAGGGTACCCATTGAGTAATTGTTTCTTTATTAAGGAGTCAGTTTCATTCAAGATACTCGGATTGCTTTATTAGAGAGCGCTAAGCAACCTATGAAAAAAGAGCTGGAGCTACACATCGAAGGACTCCCCTATCCTTAAGTTAGTCGATTTCTAAACCCCGACTTTAACCCACAACTCAAGAGAATTGACTTGGTTCTTACTGGACCAGATTGCAAAGTAAGGATTTATTGCTTCGAAAATCCGCTGGAAGTTGATTGCGGTACTCTGAAGGGACCCCTACTATATAACGAGGCCTTGAACCAAGGTCTTTATTCGGATGTATTCCAAACTTTACTGGACTAGGGTTTCCACGAGAGTTTTCATATTCTATTTTCCTAAAATTGGACTGGGTTTTCCTTTAGAAATAAGAAGCTTGTAGCTTAAAATACCTAAGGATTCTTTACCTATTTTATTTAAGTGAATACTAAATTCTAAAATGTAAAGTATAGGCTCAGACTGGTCGCTCGCTAAAGCTAAAGAAAGCCCTGTTATATATAGTTATATATAAGAGAGAGCAGAACACCTATTCCTTACCTTTTGCACATAAAAGCAAAGTTCTCTCATGTCTGTCTAGTGCCAATTAAGTAGTTAGTCCTCATTCTAGCCAAAGTTCGTATAAAGGATACATAGTCAACCCACCTTTTGTTGATACCAGCAAGACTTCAGTTTGGGCTAGAGGAAAGATTATACCCATTCACTCAGGCGGAATTCTAGTTTTCTGTTCTATATCTAAATTCTAAACTAAGCATTCTAGAGGTTCTAGTCCCTGAACAATAAGGTTTAAGGTTGACTTCCTCCGATCAGGGGATCCTAATTGTTTTTACTAGAGATTTCTCTTGTGTATGTACAAGGTTTAAGTGCTATTAAGCTCTGATAAAGTACAGTTCTGTAAGTTGGTTTTAAGAGTTGCCTTTAGTTCCTGTTCTTTGTTTACACGAGTCTTACGAAAGCAATAGAAGTACAGATACTCACATTGGAGTTAGAAGTAGGACTGGGAGATATACCCTATAATAGAAGACCCGGGACATAGAGACTTACCTAATGGGAGAAGATAGATGCAGTATTCATGTTGTTGGGAAGTAGTCTAGATTCTTTTTTAATCTATATTTTTATCATTCAAAGTTAGTAGAGTTAGTCTTAATTAGTTAACCTTATATTATACTCCCTAGTGAAGGGCTCTCTTTGATTGAGTATTACATTTGTATCCCCTTTTTTTTCATAGTGTATTCCTAATACAGTTCCCAGAATTTTATATAAGCCTTCATTTTGAAATTCACGCAGCTTTTTTAGATAACAAGCACTAGCTCCAAGTGTGATCGAACTTCCTAATAGCACTAAAAGAACAATAAATAGATAAACACTCTCTCTATTCTGATCCAAGAAGCAAAGCACAAAGTTTACATCACTATAAAGAAAAGGAACCGATTCAAATTGGACTGAAAAGAACATTCACTTAAGCTCAAGACTATTAGACATCATAGATTGACCCGCAAGTAATAACGACTATAAGAACACTTTCGAAAACGCGGAATAGTCAAAAAAAAAAATCCATTACTTTACAAAAAAAAACGGTATTTTTATAGGTATAGAGCATCCTTTAGGAACTGGTTGGGCGTAAATTTGTAAATGCTTGGCACTATATAATTAGTGACATCAAGACAAGAATCGATCGAGGGGGTTAATTGGACCGTCCCGGCCGTTCTAGGATATTATACAACACTTTAATTAGGGTTTTAGTTTAATTGGTTAAAACGTACCGCTCATAACGAGTGTGTCATAGGTTCGAACCCTACTAAGCCTACGTAACGGAACAGCCAAGACTTGAAAGAATACTTTACTTTACCACTAAGCTACCCCTAAAAATCGTTTTAGGTATATAATTAGTTCGCAGTTTATTGGTTTAAATCACTTAATGGCAAGTCCGTTTATATTATATCTTATTCTGATTGGGGATCGCCCGAGTAAGTAAAAATATGTATATACTTATGATGAGGCTAATAGGTATCAAGGACTAGTATTAAAATGAATACAAGTACAATACAACCTCTGTGAATTTCAAACGTAAATCAAAACTAATTAACTAAATTAATTCGAGCAAAAGTTTTTATACTCTTTGAGATTTATCTACAACTCTTGTGATTTTCACTTATGTATTAGTGACCCCTTTCTATTTATAATAGGAAAAGTACCCTTTTTTGGTAGACCCCGGTAATTTCATTAAGGAGAAGATCTGTTACTCAAAAGAAAAGAATAAGGGATTTCCTATTTTCATTTAAGCTTTAACCTTTCTAATTCAAATATTGTACTATTTGCTTAGTAGAAGAATCTCTATCTTAAATCTCTGAGAAGCCGGAAAAATACAGTTAAGTTGTAGATATAAACTCCCAAGTTGATACTCGGTAATGCGAAAGCTTTGTCCACCCAAAAGTAGTAGGTTCAAAACGCTCTCACATAATACCGTAACTCAAGACTAAGCTATAATAGCGGTTTTTCTAAGAAATTCTTGAAAAAGCTTCGCTAACTCTTTACATAACAAAAAAGAAAATCCCTATTCTCTTCTCCGAGGGTTTCTAATGGTTTAAAATAAGGTAATACAAAGGCTTGTCAACACTCGGTCCAGGCTCTTTTTTTTTTATGGGGAGGGTCCCTTACTTTAGAGTTTATTGCCCAGGAGCTCTTACTTCTTCGTTTCTAATAAAATTGAAAGGTATTCAGGCTTGCCGAATTAAGGGGTCCTACTTGTTTAAAACCTCAAGACCCCCTGATTCGAAATGGAAATAAGATATACCCTGCCGGATTACAACACAAGTAGAAGCAAGGCCTTGGTATTAAAGACTTCGTGTGAGACTCATAACTAGGCTCTTGGTGTAGTAAATTGTCATTTTTTAGGAACGTTTACTGCTTAGGGCGAGAATTTCTCCTATTAAGTTCTATTTAACTAATATCTTGCCGCTTCCCTTTTTTGTCTTTTGCTTCAGTTAGTGTCTTAAGATTCAAATGAGTTTATTTTCTATCTACAAAATCCTTGCTTGGGTAAATCCGATAAGGAGTTCTTTGAAAATTGAAGTTAGAGTTCCCCCCTTCTTTAATTAGTAGAGAATGGGATCCCTTTAGAATCGGGAGAAAGCAGGCTCTTTATAAAGTTTATTCACTTAACACCTGTTCTTCAAAGTTAATTATATCACACAAAGGGGTATTCGGCTAAAACCGCATATCATATAGCGGAGAGACCTGAGAATATTTTATACAACTCAATAGAAACCACTTTATCTTAAATGGGAAAAAAACTTCCCTCGGGATATTTGGTAAGTGGGGCCGGAGCAAAAATGAGGGAAATCTTACTAACGCTTAAAAGCATAGTATTAAAAAATCCCTGCAAAACCTGGGAAAAAATCCATTCAAGAAGTGGCGCAAAACTAAGGTACTCCGTTTAAGGGTTCCTACTTCAAGGGGTTTTCCTTATTTGTTATACCAGTTGTATTAAACTATTAAACTAAAGTGAGTCCCTACGGGATACCCCAATTTTTTTTGTAAAAGCCCAGACTAGTCTTGTACGAGTATAATATAGAAACCTTTAACAATTTAGCTTAGTTAGCGTACGCCTTTAAAGTCAGTAAACAAATCCTCTCCTTTTTTTTTAATTACTAAGTCTAATACTCAATCAAAAAAAAAGTTATCTGTAGCAGCGTCAGGCCTTGCTCTTTTCTAAAAAAGTAGAAAGAGAGGACTCGTGTTTTTTCCTTAGTTTCGAGGGATCCCCTATACTTTTTAAGAGAACTCCTCTATGACTGAAGCCTATAGTGAGTTAATGACCCCTTATGTACTTTACTATTGTTTTACTCTCTATCCTTTTATAAAGCTCTAACTCTGTTTCTAGTTCTAGTAAAAAGAAGGACTAATAGATCTTTCATAGGGCTAAGCATACTAAGGAAGTTTTCTACACTCTAACCTTTAAGGTATAGGTTTTTACTCCTCTAGCTATTGTTATTGGAAACCCCGTTAAGAGCCTTGAATGTCATACTCTATATGGAGCTCCTTGACGACTTGGTGATTTCTTAACTAGCTGAATAGATAGGGGGATTCCTCTAATAAATAGAATTTGGAACTTCCAAAAAACTTTATGTACCGATTTTTCTCCGGAGTACCCTAGCTCAGGACAAGAGAAACTTTAGAGACCCATTATCTACAATAACATTGTTTGGAACCCGTGTCCGACTTCTAATTTGACCCGCACTTTGCCTCAGTTTTCTATTTATAGTGGATCTATCTCTTAAAAAAGCCTGCCTATATAATTACAAAAAAAAAATCTTCTTATGGAAACTGAGTTTTCAGAATTACGCCCTCTTTCGATTACTCAAGTCTTTATACTAGAAATCTATGAACTTCTAATTCAATTTATCGGGTATCTTAATCTTATTTTAGTGCAAAGTTTTCTCTGACCTTATGCTGCCTTGTATTACTCTAGCCCCTGCCCTGACTCTTAAAATAAAACCCTTTAGATGCTTTATATGAGATAAGAATTGTCTTAAATACCTAGGTAGCGCGTACCCAGAAGGAGTTGAAAAGTAATCACTTTTTGCTAGCAATACTGCATTCTACAGTGAGTTAGTCCTTGACTTTGTTTCGAAATTTACAAGGATTTTCCTTCCTTTCACGGTACAGTAAAGTTTTTTTTTTCATATGTTATTCTTTGATTTTTTTTTAAGTACTCTATTTAGGTGCCTTAGAAAGCTTGCTAAAGGAAGTTCTTCGTATGGAGATAAAAGGCGTAAATCCAGTGCTTTATCCCATGCTTTTAAGTAAGGTTACTTTCCAGCAAAACCACTAAGGAAGTCCCCAGGAAAACAAAAGGAGTTCCTGAGATGAGATACTTAGTGGAACTTTTCCCTAATCAGTATATAGTTTAATAAAGGGAACACGGCATGTTCCTTGGCGTTCCATAAGAAAGGGATTTTTTTTCTTAAAAAAAAGGGAGTTTCTTGAGTGTTTAGTATTTTTAGTTTAAAGATTAGTATAAAAAAAAGTTACCCATAATGCGGAAGTTTAGACAAAAGGTATTCTTAGCCGGTAAACGTTAATAGGAGAGTAGGGCTTTATCGTAGCTGCTTAGGCTTCAGAGGGCTCTATAATACATTTTTTTTTGTTCTATTCAACGAATCCGCTGTAGGTTGTATCCCTTGTTAGGCGATGTGCCGGTTATTTGGCTCGAGTAGTTAAGATTAGGATACTCTTATTCATTAGTATTTTCTGATAACGCATACATATTACTTCAATTGCCTAACCCAATCAGGTAATTCTCTGAGTAATTGGGGTGGGAATGACAGCTATTATATACTTGAAAATTCGATATCTTTTCTTATATTTTTTAATATATAAATAAATTGCTATTGTGCCCTTGTCCTTGTGCAGTCTTGAGCCGGGCTTTATCTGGGAGTCGTTAGAAATTCTCTTACTACGTTTTAATATTTAAAGAGATATCAAAGGTTTAAATCGAGCCGACTATCCCAGAGTTGTAAAGGCGCTGTTAGCTGTCAATTCTGGGGAACGAACGAAAAGAAGCACTTAGGGCTTACTAATAAACGGGGGTGGATCCCTTTTAATTCAAAGACCTTAAAATTTCAAAGTTAAGGCTTGCCGATGGTTTTTTTTTTTGAATTTCTAGGACTAGTCATAAGAACACAGTGTGAGCAGCCAATCGCAGGTTGCAAAATGAAACTAGAATATAAGAAATAACTCCGCTAAGCCCTCAAAAGTGAGTCCTCCGCACTAACCTAAAACCTAAACTGACTTCTGAGTATTAGATTATATAAAATATATATAAAAATAGAATCTACTTTATCATTATCTCTGATTTTAGCTTGTAGGCTGGCTAGATTTATGTGAAATCCTGGGCCTTGGAAGGAACTTAAAAGAACTTATAAACCCTAGAAAATTTTGACAAATTCCCAACGCACATCGCAGAAAGTGAAGTTACACAAAGAAGACTTGTGGAAGTTGTAGTAACCCAGTAGGAAAGCTCCTAGTGAGTAGTACCCTCTATTATCGGATAAAAATGAACTCGGCGGAAAAGGTCCAGCCTGTCGTCTATATCCGAGCCCAGCTTGTTAAACATTTTACAGAGTCGCAGTAGCCCTTTGAAATAAATGATATTAGAATCCTCCTCAAAAGCTTTTTGTATGAATTTTGATTACCAATCTAATTTTGATTTACAAAAGAGCTGCTTTTTTTAGTTTCTACTAGTATGTATTATGTAGGGACCTAGCCCGGTCTCACGAGCACTAAACAATCGTATTTATTCCTGCGCCTCTTTAGAAGCTATGATCCTATTTATATCATAAGTTTTTGCTAACAAGTATCCTTTTTTTGCAATCTAGAGTCAGAAATTACTAGTCAACCGATCCTGGATTAAGCTCTTTTGTGGGGCTTCCTTCATACTAATCTAATAAAAAAGTATTATGTATAATGTATGGTAGATTCCAAGATTTCACTCTTAGTGTTCCCGGGTTTTCCTCCGGTAACGCGCAGCGCTTGTCTATTTGAAAGAAGATAGCTGTGTGCCCTCCTATGAGAAATAACTGCGCATGCTATACATAGTTGCTTTGTGGATATTGCATCTCACCTATTTTATGGTTAAATATTAAAGAAAAAAAGTGCCCTAGTTATTATATCGAGCTTCGAATGAGAGTTAATGGATGCACGCGTTACTGAGTAAATTACTTTTCTAAGGGTGGATGTAGCCAAGTGGTGAAGGCAGTAGATTGTGAATCTACCATACGCGAGTTCGATCCTCGTCATTCGCCCAATGTGTGAGAAGGGTAGCATATCATCTGATGTAGTATTTAAGAAAAAGGTTCGCTTAGCACTATTATTTACCTGCTTTTATGAAAAGTAGGGTAAAATTCTAACCTCTTTTAAGTTAAGAGAGTTCTGATCTAAATAGGAGTAGGGTTGATATACTTAGCTTGCTCTAGCCCATACTAACAGGACCCCTTTCTTTAACCATGTCTCCAGTTTCATTTCGAGTTTTCAGTACAGTAAAGCTCTTAAATATTAGTGAGTACTTCTTTAGATAGCCAAAGAATTTTCAAGTGTTGATCAGGATAAGAGCCTAAGAAAGAACCATAAAGAAACTTATAGAGCTCTCGTACGACAGACGAACTAGACTTATATGAAAGTGTACTTTTTAAACTCGGTATATCAAATTTTACAAACCACAAGTACTCCTAAATTGTGTTCTATATTATATGTATTCTTGTATATCACAATTACGTAAAAGTCAATTCTATGGCCCTTTTTCGTGCACTATATCCGGAAGGCTCCCTCACTATACATCAATTTACTGACGTTTTTATACATAAAATGAAAAACTACTCAAAAAAAATGTTTCATACAGAATCTTATTTCCTACTAAAGTAAAGGATTCCTTAAGGAAAAAAAACCTCGTGTTATAATTAGTCACTTGTATGTTGAACTTATCAAGGGACTCTTAAGAGCAATAAAAATTTCCTTATATAAATATTTCTCCCTTTATTTAAAAAGACTCAACTAAGGACTGAACACCTTGATAATTTGAACTGAATTTGATTCAACCCCTTAATAATGAGGTGAAAAACTGTACTGAATAGCTCGTTATACTCAATTTGCGTAGGCTATTCAATGAGACAGAAACCGGGCTTGCCCATCCCTATTGTTAGGCAAACATAGAACAAAGAACTTATATTTCTGATCTGGATGCAACATTCTTGTCAAATTCCTTATTTTTTTTGTTTTGAATGAGCTTCTTCCTACAAGTAATACCAAGCATTGTTGGGTCAAATTTAGAAAGAATTCCTAAAGTATTGTGACTCTTCTCTTTTTCCGCCCATTCAAGCAAAGAAATCGTTTAGTAAAAGATACACTGAGATGAAATTTAAAGCTGCAAAGATTAAAGATTATTCTCATTATGCTGGGATTGTATAGTTCAATCCGTTAGAACACAGCTCTGTCGAGGCAGAAGTTATGGGTTCGAGTCCCATCAGTCCCGATAAAAAACTTACCCTCTTATATTAGAAACCAATTTCTAAAGCCAGTTAAGCTATACAAAATCCGTTCACGGGAAAACGCACTCCTATTTGGTTTGGGCAATCTATTACAAACTTTAGCTAACCTTTTAAGTCCTATCCTTGTACTATCCTTTAGGACTTTAAACAATATACTTTAGCTATTTAAGGAATTATGAGCTAAAGCTTACCTTAACTAATTCAGTATAGACTATTACACAGGAAACAGGTATATAAGAGTATCCCTTAACTAAGATAAGAAACACAAGCTACCAAGCAAGTCCGACTTTGTCGCCTTCAGTTCAGGGCACCATGAAAGGAGTTACATGTACATGGTTCCCGATTGAGAGAAGGGAGGTGAGAGTCGAACCCATGCTTGTTGTCTCACCGATTCATATTTGTATTACCACTTCTAAAGACTAAAAAGAGAATATAACTGCTCACTTTTCTACTAAACTTACTGTAAAGTTTACAAGAGAGCCTAAAACGGAAACTTATTGGATTTTTGTAGTAAAGAAGGCGTAGGTATTAGAATTTGAAATAAGGATCCTCTCTATTTAAGATTTAAGTGATTAAAAAAAGATGTAAAAGATACATAAAAAAAAAGTTAAAAAATCCTCCCACAGACTTGGTATAGTTAGCACAGCATCCTAGAATACTTATAAGGGAGTATCAGACAACGGGGACTTTCTCAATAGAATTTTTTTTTGGAGTTGGTGCTATATCGAATGATTTGGACTACACCTATCTATTAGATTGGAAATGTATCCTGTAAATAAAAGAGTTTGAAAATGTTTTTTTACGCTTACACACCGGAGAGGTATTCTTTAGGGAATCCTAGTTTTAAATTACATAGTATAGTGAGGATCCCTTTACCCTTTATACGAGAAGTCAGTCCTGTGCAATTAGACTTCGTTTAAGGTAAGGATTTCACACCCCTGTTCATTTCAAGGTGGTTCTTGGTTTGAACTCTTATATTTCTTATTTTTTTATTAAACTTTGGTAGAAGCCTATATTCGAAAAGACTGTCCAGAAGGAAAAATGCCTTATTTAAGAATTAAATCTTAAAATTACAACTCCTACTATCCTAGGATTTTGTAGTACTTCTTTGCATAGAGATCTTTTACTGCCCCAATTTATTCCAAAAAATATGGGATTATAGGATAAGTAAAAGTTTTTTTTAGACTAGTTCAAAGTACAACCCAGAGTTCTTTTTCGTTATGTATAGTATGGGTTTTTGTTATACAATAAATAAGGTAGTGATTACTCGTGGAGCTCACTTACACTACAAAGATATTAGTAAAACGTAGGAAATTTGAACAAACAAAGCTTTACTGTTACATGGCTTGACTTGAGGTCTCATGTGTATCCAAAATAAAGAAGGAATTTAGAGGAACTCAGTTGTGAAGAGCCTTTCTAGATACTTAAGAATTCCTTTTTATTTAACCGTCCATATTGTAAGTCGGTATACTCTAATACTATTATGCATTAACCTCCTTCGCTCAGCTATAGTCGGTAAGGGCCAACCTCTCTAAGTTTGTAACCTCCCATGTCAGTAACTAAAAAGAAAATGTAGGAATATCCCTTTAACAATCTATTCTATAAAATAAAAAAATCTAATACAATTCATAGACCTAATAAACTTATAGAATTACTAATTAAGGCAAACTCCTATACTTACATTTAGAACAAGTAATACACTATTATAACTAACTAGAACTCTACTATCTATACATATAAGTATACAAAAGTTACACTAACTACATTAGCTACAGAGAACAAGAATACAGGCAACAATTAGCTCCATTAGGTACATCTCTCTTCTCCTAAAATAAGTATCTCTTCTCTAGTAGGTATCTGTTCTATCTCTCCGAGTATCATTAGTATAATCTCCTTTAGGAGTACTTTCTCTAATAACTATAACTCAACTCTATTTCCTCTAGGAAGTCTAGCTCATAAAGAAGTTATAGTTCTCAAACAAATTATGAAGAGTAGCCAATTAGGTATTAGATATGCCTTATTTGTTACTTCCTCTTAATATCCCCTACTCTAAAATACTCTAAAACCTACTGAAGAACTTTAAGATTATAACCCAAGAAAACTTGCGTTATCAATTCGCAAACACCTGCAAAGTCCAGCAAAATGATTCCGTACTAAAGGGGGGCACTCTTTATAGAGAATAGATAAGAATTACCTTGATAACATTAAGACTTTGTAGAAATGCCAAAGAAAAGTAAAAAGGAATCCTTATTTACTTATTTAATAGAATAAGACCAAACGGAATACCCTGGGTTTGGCGACTTCTTGAGTTTTGTAGACCTAAGGCTTTCGGAGTCAGCATTTACAGGGTTTTCCTTATTTGCTTTCTGAAACTGCCTTGCTTTATTTACTTACTAGAGTTTGTAGAAATAAGTGCTTTGCCTTGCTGAGATTGTAGACCTGTTTCTTTGTTAATTAAGAGTAGGGACACTAGCAGCAGGGAGAGTCAACACCAACAGGAATCACGGACTTTCACTTTACTATCGGAAACAGCTTGATTACTTTAGCTTTAGTTATTTTATTCCTTTCCTAACCTCTATCTAGAATCGGAAACTTGTAATCCTGCAAAACCTATACTCAAATGTAGGATAACCCCAAAAGAACCCATATTCTTGAATACTGTAGGAAATCCTATCCCCACAGGACGTACAAACTTAGAGGTAAGGCATCTCCTAAGAATTCCCTACTAATACCTTAAGTAAGCTTTGACTGAGTCCTTTAGGGGATATATTCTAATATTAAGAATCTCCGTGTGGATCTTATTGGGCTTTACCTCTATTCCGGGTGACTCTCTTTACTAACTTGTAGCGTAGCTTTTATTCTGAAGTACTTAATTCAAGGGATCCACAGGTATAAGTTTGTTTATTACTTTTGCTTCAATCTACTTTACCTCGATTACTCTAACGGACAGTTAAATACCTTTTCGGGTTATTCTTCTAACCCTCTATACAAAAAATATTACTAAAGAGAGATAAAATGCTTTAGTAGAGGCTTTAGATATAAATATAAGTTGAGCCGCTGGGTTTGGACTTATGAAAAATCTAGTAATGAAGGTCTTAGTCTTAGGAAGTTACTCCGTTTTCTTTATAAGGTATAGGAATTTGAAAGGTAAGCCAGCCGGTCTCTTAATCTCTTGTATTACGCAAAAAAAACTTAGCGCCGACTTGAACAAGGAAATTACTAGCTATTGCAACCCCCTAGTTGAGTTGATTAGAGGCTTCTATCTAAGCGATTTCCCTTTTAGAAAGTTAAGTCTACTTTCCAAATTAGTTTCATATCTCTTACAGTTATATCCAGTAAAAGGTTTCATCAAGTGTATCATCAAGTGTAGTAGAACATATAAACTTTAATAAAAGGATACCCTAAAAATGTTTTTATTCGTAGCTAGTATTTTACACACGGAAAACCTAAAAAAGGAGCACTGCTTCTAGCAAAATGGAGTTCTAAAAGGAGAAATATCCTCTTGTCCAAGCAAATATAGAGAGTACTTTTTTTTTTTTGAGTAATGCTCCAAATCTCTTCAATTTAATAGGAGAAAGCTTGGATTTCAGATTTAACCCAGCACTTATTTGTGAGTACCCGGGAATCAATAGAAAGTAGGATTATGCCTTATCGAGACTAGAGACACCTTTTCCTAGGAGTTATTAACCTGTAACACTTCTGCGGCCTTTTTTTTAATACAAAAAGATTTTTGCTTTGACATGGCACTTACCACTTACTAGGAGTCTTTTCCATGGGCAGGCTTAGTATAGGAAAAAAAATCAATATAGAATTTATGAACTAGCCTTGCTAAAAAGTCCAGGAGCTCCTTTGCTTGCTTTCATTACAATCGCATACCTAGCTGGTAGAGCTTTTATTTAATCTAATTTACTTAACGGAGGAGGTATAAGAACCGGGCGTTTCCTTGTCATTCTTATTCTTATAGAGTTGGCGAGGCTCCTGCAAGAATTTCTTAGAAAATTGACTAATTCAAATGGAACATGTTTTGTTACGGTATTCCATGGGAGGGACTTCTAAATATAGAGTAAGGGGTCGACTTGAACCTGAAGTCTTTTTTAAGTCTGAAGCAAATGTTTGAGCAGAAATCGTAGAATCTCGACCTGGGAGAAAGTTGATGTCTAAATTCCCTGTTTCTCCATTTTCATTATTTAGGCTAGAACTAAAGATAAGCATCTTTATAAAGAATATAGCGAAAAAAAATCTGGCTACAACAGTCCCGAAACTTAAAGATTACCAGAGCCTTACCAAACAAAACAGAAACTCTTGACACAAGAGGGGATTTTTGACTCAAGTATAAGAAGCCCTTATTATTTATAATGAGTCCTTATAATGCCCAAGTTTCTTCTTGCTTTTAGCCTTTATATTTCTATTTATTATAGATTAGCCTTAAATTGCTAACCAAAAAAAACCTTTAGGACTTGCCTCTATATCGGCTTAGCTTAGAGATAAGTATGAGTAAGATAAAGAGTAAATCCTTTCCACAAGGATACCCGCGCCTGTACTTTATACTCGTTTCATAGGCATTCACCTTACATCGCTTGATTAGGAATTACCCCAATTTAATTGAGAAGTCCCAAGTCCCACCCTTATAAAATACGCAATTTAGAATTAGTAGACACCATTACTATCTAGTATGTAGATTTTATTTGAATGTTACCCTGCTTTTAAAATACCCGGTAGGAAAGACTTCCCTGAACCCTTAGGATTTCTTCTAAGTTCTTTATCAAAAAAAAACTAGGGGACCGAAAAAGATAAGTTTTTTTAGCATTATTATCCAGTTCGTAGCTTTTCTCACAACCTGCTGGGCCCTTTAATCTAATATTACCCGCCAGAATATAGAAAATATCTATATCCAGTAGGCACTCTTCGTACCTTAAAACTTCAGGGGCTGCATAGAAAAAGTATTGGTTATTTGTAGAATCTCTATCTAGTAAAGTCTATTTTAGTTAAAGTGAATTATTCAGCTCTAAGTCTGTTAGTTATAGAAAGTCTAGTTAATTAATGTAGGTGCTTCCCATACTCCTAGGTTAGAATTTTTATAGCACCTGGAGCTCTCGTTACAAGATATCAGATACGGAAAACCCTAAATATTGCAAGGATGGGTTTAGAGAATTCTAAAAGGACTAATAGGAGGGGATTCCAATATTCTATTCTCCAGTAATCTTCCAAAGGCCGTAGCTAGAGCTGCTCCTCGAAAAAGGAAAAGAAATTGAGTTAGGTAGTGTATGGGACTCCTTTTATAAGTTTGGGCTGAACAAGGAATTTGTTTGTGGAGGTCTGAAAGGGGTTCTATAGCAATTTGTCAGGCTGGGGCGGAGAAGAAAGACTTTTTGTTTATTCAGGAGAAAAACAAGTATAAGCAGAAGTCGAGTTTTTAGATATATTCTGATTCAAAAGCAATTGCGTCGAAAGTGTAGTGGTAGTTTCTCCAAGCTAAACTTTAGGTCTTGCCTAATAAATAGAATTTAGGTTGATGCCTTAAAGGATAGTTCAAAAACTTACTTCCTTGATAAGCCTTTTTAACTACAAAGTGGAATGGGAAACCTGCTTTTCTTATTAATTTTCTTTTTTCAAAGCTTTGCTATTTGTATCTTCCTAACCACGCGCCCACTCTAATCTAGTATAGTATACTTTTTCGGTGTCTCGAGTAAATAAGGTTTAGGTCTAAGTTGTGTGCTGTCCGAGAATTTGTCTTGCTAAAACCCTTGGTTACAGAGAGGTGACAGCTATGCGACGTTAGAGTTTGACTCCCTTTGACAGGGACAAGTACAGTAGGATACTTTATATTAAGCAACTATCACTATCTTAGTAATACTCCTAATTCCAAACAAATTGGATTTCATTATAGTCCGCGACTTATATTAGAATTTCTTACAGCTTAACCCTTGGCGGCTGTCCTAGATATCACCAGGATAAATTAACCCTGAAAGGGGCCTAATTCGTGTACAAAAAAAAACCAGTTTATATCAAAAGTGGGCAAACCCCCAGCATTTTAGGAATCCAGTACTAGGTTGAATTAGTATAAAAAAAAGGTTAAAAGGAATTAGATTGCAATAATAAGATATTCAGAAAGAAGGGCCAAGCCTGGGAAAAAACTTAAATTACAAAGGGGAGCTATAAATATCCCCAATCTAAAATAGAACAAAAAAAGGGACCCTGGTAAACCGCCGGATAGTTTACTTTTGGGCATATTTCTCATTGACAGCTAGTCTATAATACAGTGTACTCAAATTTATGTCGCCTTAAAGTAGCTTTTTTTTTTTCAATAAATATGAATAGACTTGAGTTCTACTTCTTAAGCTTATGGAGCTTTTAAGTTAAGAGACTGGGAAATAGAGGTAGACTAAATGGAAATCCTCTTACTTGAGGATCCAGTAAACAAGGAGGAGCATACTGAGATTCCTAAAACACAAACTTGAGGCAACAAGCTTGCTTTATTAGTACTACCTATATAATTTTTACAAAGGCCTCTCTTATTATAATTTTCTTATACTTCTTACTGATATAGTTACATTCGAATTACGACTTTAGTTTAGAGCAAGAGCTACAAATCTAAGACCTATTAAGTAAACAAGGACTCCTCTTTTATTCAAAACAAAGCAACAACTAAAGCAATTAAGTAAAACAATTAAGAGAGCAGATTGAACTATATTACTTACTATAATTTACTATACCTCCAGAATCCTCGAGTTGCCCTAAATGATGAATTTCAGAAACTAAAATTAATAAAACTTATAAGATAAGACTTCAATTTTATTACAAGTACCCTCCTTAGATATTTACTATAATAAGTGCTCCTTTTAAAAGTAATCTGGATTTATCCTTAATTTTGGCATTTAAACAAAGAATCCTCAAAAAACAGTTGCAAATTTCCAATAAGACACTAGCTGTACTTAAACTCCCGGGGAAACTTGTTGAGCTAGCCTTATTCATTTTATTACATCTAACTTTTGCTATTAAAAGAAAACCTTCTATAGTTGTTATAAGTATACTAGTCTAATAGGAAAACCGGATCTTCATTATTGCTTAATAGCTTAATAATTGAAAGCTAAACTCAAATAAAGCGAAATAGTAAACTTGAGGAAAGCTCACTCTAGAACCCCTACCTACCAATTAGTACTAAGACAAAAGTTACAAAACTGAGGCAAGTATTAAGACAAACAACCGTTAAAGAGTGAGTCAATTAGCTAAGCTTAATATCTAGCATTTTATATGAGAAACTCTTTTGCTTACCAATAATAAGGAGAATTTTCTTTCTATAGAGAGACTTCCTTGAGTTTTTTTTATACTTCCCCCGGGTTAGAAAAAAGGGTAAAGGCCTGCAGCTCCATACAAGGGAAATGACTAAGTATAGAGAGAATACAGTTGCTTATACATACACCCGAGATGCGCCTGCAAAGAGTCTTAAACTTTTGATGGGGTACGGTAATTTCCTATTTATTAGCTCCTCATTGTTAGTAGGGCCTACTACTTCACCTCTTGTTTAATTACCTGTATGACTAACTTCAGGAATAAGATATTTTACATTTTTTAGTGGCTAAGTAAGGAATACATATTCATTAGAATAGAACAGTGCCGTAGTTGCTATCTACAGGAGCTTTTATCGAGAGTTTAGATACCCTTTGAAGGTGTTACTTTTACCTAATTCTAGTTCGTTTTAAGACATTTTTAGAGCACCTCTTTAGAAAAATAAGATAACCAGACTCCCGGCTTTAAGAAAATAACCAGGGTTTAGACACCCTGATCAAATAAACTAGGAAACCCTATTACTTTAGAGTTCTCTTATACTTTATGGGAAAAAAAACTTTGGAAACAAAGGAACATAAAAAAAAACTCCCTAACAACTTTAACTGGGAATTCCTAGCTTTTAGAGAGCTTCGAGAAAGTGAATCTTTAACGGTTTCCTTATTAGGTAAAGTATACTAAATCTTTGAAAAGGGGGACATCTATCTAGAGCTTTTTATCAGAAAAAAAAAGTCTAATGCAACGAAAGCTCTCCTTTGAGGTAAGATACCAACAAGAATTTATTTACAAATAAAAAGGGTTTGAGCTATTATATGGAACAGGCGGGTTTTCCTCTACCCTTTGTTAAATAAAGAGAGCAGAAGGGGGAGGGTTCCTTTTCCCAAATTTATACTTTTTTAGAGTAGGGTGTCCTTATAATTATAAAGGGTCAATTCTTAACATATGAAATTTATACTAATGGACTAGTACATTAAAATAAGGAGCTTTTGAAGAGACCTGCTTAAATAGGCGCTATACTTTAAGGACTTGTACGGGTACGTACCCCTATTTTATTCTACAGTGTAAACAAATTCCTATTCGTATATATCTGAAACTCGCTAGGAATCATAAAAGAATTAATAGAATTTGTAACCCCAAGACCCAGTCCTGCTACTAAAAAAGAAAGGGAACCCCAGCTCTTAACGAATCAATTCTCTAAACTAAAAAGGGGATTCCTTCCTCCGGGATCTTTCTTTAAACTCATCAGCTACAAATAGGGGGTCTTTTTCTTTTCCGGTCTACTCTCTATTTAAACTTAAACTACTGTACAATACTACTAGAATTACTATAATTAACTACCAATAAGACTCTCTTCTATACGTATTAGGTAATAGCTACAAGCCGAGGGAACATGAGGATCCATACATACCCCTCCTGTCAAGCTCATAAGACGCAAAACCCCGGGGCTTAGATTCTTAATTTTCAATTTTAATACTACTAGACTCAGTTCAAGATATGTGACAGCTTTCCCTGATTAGGGCGCCCCTTTAGATTCTTTTAGTTAGTATCCGCGGAATATTCTGCCACACATGTAGTTTTAGGTGCCTCAGATTCCTGTTCCAAAAAGTAGTAAGAGTTTTTTTTTCAAGGGTTCCCCCTCTAGGGGTCATAAGTAGTCCTTTCTCTCTATTATATATGCGGGTCAACTCCGGTTTAAGAGGATTTCTTTTAGCAAGAGTCGTTTGCCCTTCAAGTCTAGATTAATATTAAAAAGTTCAACAAATTTCTGGGACTTTCCTTAGATAGGATTCGCTTTGGTCAGTAGTCTAGATTTATGATAGATAATTTTGGGTCCGCAAGCTTGAAAAAAAAAAGCATCAGTTCATAATTCAATAAGTAGGCTTTTTGGGGTTCCGTAAGATAACTAGATAGATATTCAAATCCCCGTTATCTTAGCTATGAATTCTGCTTTATTTTTCGCTAGTTTTTTTTTGAATCACTAAAGTAAAGTTATGATGCCTTTTCTTCGGTGCTTTAGAGTCTTCTCAAGGGATTGGGCGATCCTTGGGCAGTGCTTATAAGTTACAGTAGTAAAAGGGGTGAAATCCGATCTAAGTCCCAGCTAGCTTACTCTCTAGGAATTCCTTCTATTCATCAAGAATATGAAAACGGATATTTATCAAGTGAAAACTCCCCTCTAAAAAGGGTTTGCTTATGCCCCAGTGGAAAGGTCTTTTTGAACCAGACACAAACTCAAAAAAATTACGGTTTCACAGAAAATCCCTTATAATATAGCGTTAACCTTTCCTAAAATCCTTGTTAGTCTGGGTAGTTTGAGAGTCGTTACGTATCAAGTCTAGATAGGACGCCTCCTTATTGACACTTATACCTAAGGAGACTGAGACGCGGGGATCTTTGCCCCGTAAAGAGTGAAAGTGTTCTAAATTCTCTTCGCTGAAAAATAAGTTGCACAAATATCTTTTCTTCTTTGTGACTATTAACTAAGTTCTGGGAAATCTAAAAGTAATTCCTCTAGTTATGAATGTATAGCCAATAACAAATCCTGTAAGAAGCAACTATATATATAAATTGAGAAGATACTTCCGAAAGGGGGGTTCCTTAGTACGGGGCTATAACACTTAACTAGCAGGCACGCTGACTACCAAAAATCTAGAGGTACCACTTGTGTTACAAAACTAAGATTAACTGGTTAAAATTACAAGCTAATATAGAATAGAACCTTAAGTACTGGTAGGGGCTCTAAGGGGCTGCGCTTGCTCAGGAAATAGGGTCTCTTGTACTTGTTAACAAAAGTAAATTGAAATTTGGCTGGAGCAAAGCAGTAAAGAAGTCTAATTTCATAGGCAATCTAGTTAACTTTGATTTATATAAATGCTGGCCTTATAAAAATACCCCGAAAAAAGGGGCCCTTGAACTTCAGCTAATAAGGATTCCCCTACCTTAAGACTTCCTAGGGATAGATAACCAGTTCTTTTAATTAACGATAAATTACCTTGTAAATAGTACTTCTAAGAAATCCCTTTACCAACAGCTTCAAAATACATGCAAAATTGACATGATGTCTCAGTTTAGAATTAGAATTTAGAAAGGAACTGAATAGAACTATCTGACCTTTTGATATGTATATGCTTTGCCTATTTTCTACGCGGTAGCCCAGATTTTCCTAGCTCTGAGTAAGAGTACAACTAAGCAATCTTTCTACCTAAAATTCCCTGGCCTGGATAGCTCCTTTGTATATAGGTTTTGGGTGGATTAAAAAAAATATCAACCTATAAAGGAGAGTCTCTCAGATAAGGAAAACGCAATAGCTTGCTTAAAGGGTAACCCATTAAATATTTTGGATTTTCCTATTCTTTATTCTACGAATTGCCAGAAAGGAGGGATCTCCAAAAACTTGATTGAGTAGTAGTATAGAGAAAGAAGTCCTGGGTTTTTTTCGTCACAGCAGGTAGCAAGAGCAGGCTTAAAAAAAAACTTTTCATTACATAGGAAGCCCTCTTTTACAAAGCTGTTTAGCTGAATCTCCTATCTACAAAAAATAGAAAATAAGTATTCGATATCCCGAGGATTGATTAACAAGTAATATTGGAAAAGCATGTGCACATAAAACGGGGTAACCTTTAAAGTAGGAACTCACCCATGGTTTTCGAAACTACAAAAAAAAATTTCGCTGATACGTTATTGCTTTAACCGGGAAAGTTTTTGTCTGAGATTGATTAGATTTTTTACCGTCCCTCAGCATTCCTCCAGGTCTTAGCTCCTGGACTATAAAAGGAGGCTAACTCACTCAATGGGTTTGGGAGGGCTTTCCACGAGATTTTAATGCTATCGAAAAGGATAAACTTATCGTAGTATCATAGGGCTTTTCTTAATTTGTATCCTAATTTCGAGAATTTAAGCGAGACTTTGAACAGTAATACGTTTACAAAAGGGCGAGTCCGTGTAAAAGGGGATAGCTCCATATTAAATTAATAGGTTTTATACCCAGGAAATCTACAAGGAACCGTCTTACAGCCCTCTTTTATAGACTTCCGCTATACCCGAGGCCTAAGCAATAGCAAGTAAAACACAATTAGAATCCTTTTTTAAAGCCTACCCCAGTAAAAAACAGAAATTTGGATTGGGAACACCCGGGGCTTCTCTATTTGTAGAGATTCTATGATTCTATAAGGTGATATTTATTAGGTATAATTTTTACTTTGCTGCTATTGGACTTACTAATTTCCTTAAAAAAGGCGTATTCTTAGCTCTGGTCGAGCGGGGGGTTCTCTTTTTTTTTGCATAGAGCATAGGCTAGTAATTTCCGGGAAGTTATGGTATAAGCGTAGCCTTGTTAAATCCAATTGATGTGTAATGACTTGGCGCTCAGATAGTTAAGAATCTTAGCAATTTGTATACAAAAGCATGTCTTGGGAAACACCTTAGTGTACAAATCTAAAGGGGCTTTATATAAAGTTTTGCTTAGGTAGGAGTTCTAGGGCTGTGTAAAATGAAAGGGTGTTGCCCGGTATTTTCGGTTAACTTGTTTACTTTACCTGGTTTCTAGTACTAGTAAATGAATCTAAGGTGGAAAAGGCTGTTTAGGAAGAACTTTTTTATAAAATAAAGCTGCGCTCCTTTCCTTTTAGAGTACCGGCATGCTGTTAGAAATCTCCAGGTCTATCTGGATAAATACTTGGGAAGAGCTTGATTCCGATCTAGATAAGGAGTTAAAGTAGCTCTTAGGTTTGTAAAGAGAGTAGATTCCTTAAATGAGTTCCTTTTTAGTGAAGGAGTAATGTCTTCTTCCTGAACCGAGATTTTGTATTCATTCAGTGTTTGGAGGTAAGCTGACTTAAGGTAAGCAGACATTCATGGTAGAAATAAGAATTTGTAGATTATACATTTCTCATTACTAGTAAAGCGAGTTTAACAGTCTAGAACATGAATAACACAGTAAATTACTATCTGGGAAGACCTTTCCTTACGAGAGCTTTATGAGGATAATTGTGTAAAGCAGAGGATAAGTTCTCTTCTTGGTTTTGAGATTCTTTACTAGAAATCTGAGTCTTAATGGAAAGGAAATGTTGCTGCTAAACTAAAGCTAAAGTAGTATTAGACATAAACCAGATTCTCTTGAACCTATCTCTTATAAAATACTAGGGAATATACTCTTTGCTTGCTAATGCTAATTGAAACGAGCCAAGTTTATCTTGTCTGGTCGAGGAGTAGCTCTGTGTTTTATGGAACTCTAACTCTATTAATTGTACTCTTGTCTTTGGAAGCAGCTAAAGGCTTAAATTCCGGTCTTTGTTCTTGATTGAGGGAAAGCTGTCCTTTAATGAGCTTACCTAGGAGTTTTTCTATTACTTTCCTGGATATACAGGTGCTAAAGAAAGAAATTCTAAGTTTAAGTTATAGAGGCGGAGTTACAGTAAGTCCAGGTTATAGCTGCAGAGTTTAGGTTTAGCTCTAAAGAAGCTTATAGCCCTACCTAAAGAAAAAGTATGAGGATTAAGAGTAAGATAGTTATGATGAATAAGAAACAAGTTATGAGTAAGAGTATGAAGTAAGGCAATCCGAAAGCAAGTCACGAGGAATTCTTAAGAAGGGATTCAAGACTAGGCTAGCTCTATAAAACAGCTTTTAATTTAATGTGTCATTTTCATTTAGAGAGGGAGGTTTTTTTTTATCTTTCTTAGTATGTTAGGGAATATGTAGTAATACAAGTCTAGGTATGGCTAAGAAGAAGGGCCTTCATAAGGTAAGGAGACGGGCGTAGACAAAGTCCACGCTAATTTTAAAGGATTCACTTCATTATTCTAGTATTGTAGTAACATCTCTCTGCACTTCCACAAAAAAAGAGAAAATAATTCTAAAAACAACAGGGCCCCTATATCTGTTATATTCAAGAGTTAGCAGCACTACCTATGCAAAGATAAAGAGTACGGACTCGAGCCTTATCCCGGTAATAAGTGTTTTGAATTCAATAGCCTAGAAAAAGTTCCTCACTGGAGATATAAAACTTCTATCTAAGCGATTTCTTTGAAGATTGAAATTTTATATTATATTTGAGAGAATCCGAACTAGAAAACCTAAAGTATAACTCCCCCGGTCCTTTTGCTGGGGGTAACAAGTCTATTTTCTACATTAGAACAAAGAAGAAAGAGGGAACTCCCTAGTAGCTCGCTTTCGAAAGGGGTGCAGTTTGCTTTATGCTTTACAGACCTATCCAGCTTGAACTTACGTATTTAAAAGATTAAGGTAACTTGGGAGACCCCTATAAGATAATAGAACTATGAAGTATAGTAATTTGAACTCTTAATATAAACTGGCAAATTCCTGGATAATTGACAAGAAAGCCTTGCAGGAGATACAGCTTTTGAGCTGACTAGACTCGGGGAAAAGTATAAAATAACTTTAACTTGACTTCTACGGTCTTTACTTTACCGGACATTACTTTAGAGAGAAACAAAGGAATACAAAAAGCAACCCTAACTATAACAGCTTTCAC
>JAYMTI010000051.1:0-27075 GCA_036897505.1 Pelargonium transvaalense | reverse complement strand
AGCCTAAGGATCCAAACTAACAACCCACTCCGACTGAGGCTTTGAAATGCTAGCTGTCCAAGAGAAATCTTGCCTTAATAAAAGCTACTTTCATTTCAAATTCAGGAATAAAATAGTATGCATTTAAAGTAATGGCTTTCCAAACTAACCTAACAAAAAAGGAATCCGGATTAAGGCAAACAATACCGAACTTATACTATAACCAGGTCTTATAAACTAAAAAGTCAAAGCATAGGGGGTCTAGAGAGTACCACACTCCTTACGGGGATTTCTAGAAAAGGAACTTCCGTAACAACTCTTCTCACTTGTAGCTTCTTTATGTCGATTCTTTCTCGTAAGGTCTTTCTTTATTCTCAAGTTCTCATCTTGTTCTTGTTAAGTTGTGTCTTATGGTTCCTCTCATTCATTCTAGCTTCCCATCTTCTGACGCCTGTTATTGACAAGTAGAAAGTGTCCTACCTATTAAGTAAGAGAATACTTTGAAGCTTATTCTCCCCTATCTTAATTCTAGTGAGTCCGCGTCCGTTATGATAATTTAGACTAGCTTGATTATCTGTGCATTCTTATATTCAGTATCTTGCTTACCTTTATTTTCTAAGCTATCTGCCCCTAAGATGGAGTAATGGGTCTCTTTCCAAATATGACCTCGTCCTATGTTAGAGGTTTAAGTTCGGATCTAGTTAAGACTCTCGATGAATCTCCTCCGTTAGTCACTTAGTGCTCTAATTTCAGTTCCTTGTCAAATTAAGAAATAGCTCTATTCTATTCCAACAATAAGACAGTAGCTTAGAAAGGTTTTCAGTATTAGTCTTTCTCTTAGTCAATTAAGTAAAGTGAGCAAATCAGGAGTCTAATAAATTGCGCTTAGTATCTTTGCGGGAAGGCTATACTCCCTTAACTATCGGACGCGTTAAATAAAGGTAAGGAAGAAGTCCAAAAACCTCTGATATAGATATATAGGTTGGTGAGCTCAGTGATAGGAATTCTCCTGTCTTGCTCAATTAGGTTACTTGTTATAGTCTTCTCTTATATTGTGTCTATATTCAATTTCGGGTCAAAAGTAAAGAGTGGAAGAGCCTTATAGTTCGTGCTTTATTTCCTAGTTATCCTCTGTTTCAATTGAATATGTTCCTTATAGTCCTTATAACTTATAACTTCTTCATGTGTTACTTTAATTTAAGGGAATAACTTCTAACAAGTGAGAATCCTAGTTAAGGGAAAGCCTTAGGAAAGATCTTACTGCCTCTGTAACTAAGTCAGGATTCTGAATTGAAATATAACTAGAGTAAAGAAGTTGTGTAGGGCTCCTTGTAAACGAGTAATAAAGGAAACCCCATAAATGAGTATAAGTAAGAAGGATTTACCTTGAGCAATCCTTATTTAAAATGCAAGAATACCGACTATGTCAGATATCTTAAGTCTTTTATACGGCTTCTAAAGTAGCAATCTTCCTTCTTTATTGCTAGAGAGTAAGTGTACCTACAATCTGTATTTCAGGAATTCTTTACTTCCTAATCTTAAAAGTCATTGGGTCTAAAAGCTAGGAATCTGGTATGCTATTTGTAAGGATCCCTAAATTCCTTTTTTACTCAGCTACTTCCGAAAGTTTAAGCAACCAGGAATCCTTTTTGGCTTGTCTTATCAACTCAACTTCCATTTACATTTTACATTACACCTTTTTATTAGCCCTTTTTTGAAACTATTTACTTAAAAAAAGAGACGGGCTGATAGAGTGCACCCCTTCATTTTTTATTACATTGTGAGCTAATTCCTAGGAAATTTGAAACTAGAATCCCTAAAAGAGTCCAAATTTTGAGTTGTTCGAACCAGTATCTACCATAAAATACACGCATTGGAGATTGAGGGAGATTAAGACATATAAGGGCTGCGGTATCTGGATTCCCCATTCAGCAAAATGACTATGAAGAAGTCCTTTGCTATCAAGTAAAATAAGTATTCCTGGAGTGGCCGTGTAAACATAACAAATTGAAACTAGAGGGTACCTGTCCTATAAAAATAGGAAAACCTTAGGAAAATTTAAGAAGTGTAGAAAAAATCTGAAGTATAGAATCCGTGATATTGAGTATTCTAGCTAGATTTACGAATAACAACACAAAATAGAATGTGGACTGGGGACATATAAATCAATTTTATTCTTAATATTTTTGATTTAATATACCAGAACTCTTGTCAAACTCTAATTTTAGTGGTCTAAAAATCCCCTAAAGTACCCCGGTTTTCTTAGAATTGTCAGCATAATACTTGATAATAGGGATATTCTTGCGCTGAAGGCGAGTTTGCGCACACCTCTCCTGTTGGAAGAAAAAGGCTTTTACACCACTTAGCTATTTTTTAGTAGTTTCGAGAATAGTAATTCCAGTATATAATTTATCCTTAGGTAAGATCCAGAATTCCCGTCAATAAAGAGTAGTTAAGGCTGCTATAAGATCAAGCTCTTTTATTTCCTAAGTAAAACCTGGTTTGATTTACTGTTTACTGTGATTCTTATTTTGTCCGCGGAAAGCTCTAATTAAAGGAATTTAGGGCCCTATATAGATAGTTTAGGATCCTTGACTTCTCTATTTTTCTTTAAATTGACTTCGATTTTTATATACTTCTGTATCATGGATCTAAGACCCTACTTAATGTTTGCTATTTCAATACCTTTATTCGGGATTGGCTATCGGAGTTCTCTTTAATATGTAAAACCGGGAGAATGAAGGGGTCAACTATTAACCTTGCGGAGGCTTCCTAAGCTGCAGCTTATACCAAGAGTGCTATATCTAAGATAAAGCAAATTACTAAAGGCAAAACGGAAAAATCCTGTAAAGAGCTGCCCTATAAAAGGCACTCTCGATCATGTAGCAAAATACCTATGGTAGAAAAAAAAAGGCTACTAAAAGGACCCTATAAGGATTTCCTTAAACTAAGTACTAGAATCTTGGGAGCTACTCACCAGCCAAGGATCAAGATAGAGCTTTAGTTTTACAACTTAACAGTTCCTTAAAGTACGTAGAGCCTTTTGCGGCTTTTTTACACCATATTCAGATATTTCTTATTTCGATTTTTTTTTATACTCTAAAAATTTTTTTGCCTTTATTTCTGATTGCACTTTTTAATCTAAAGATAACAATAAAGTCTAAATTGTAACTGCTGACCGCATATGTTGGTTAAGAATCTGGAAGGTCCAAATATAGGCTAGGCAATCCAAAATCTAAGTGCTAAATCAAGTTAAGCGCTCCTTTTCCGCATTACTCAAGTGGGACTCTGTAAATAAATTGGTAAACGAAATCCATTGTATATGACTCACCTGAGTACAGACCCTATTCAGAATTTACAAATAAGATAAGTTATATGCGGGTGCAGTAGAAGTAGCCTTCTAGAGGCCTACCCATCCTTAAAAGACGGTATATAAATCGTAAGACTTACACAAGAACTACCCCGACTCCTATGGAATATTTACTAATGCTTAAAAAAGCGAATTGCCGATAAAAGAGCAAATAGGGCTTAAAACAACACTGAGAGTAAGTAAACCCTTTGTATAAGTATAAAACGAGTGTAATCCTTTAAAGTACATGCCTATAACATATCTTTTTTCAATAGTTCTAAATTCTGGTAGTGTCTATATATAGAAAATAAAAGTGTTTCTTGCAAGATTATCCGGGTGAGAAACTGGTTTTTAGTATTCTATTTACTGGATGTAAGTGAAAAGCACTAGATTAAAACGCTGTCCTGTTGTGTTTTGGTAGACTTCCTGGTATAAGATTCAACAAAGGAACCTTGACTTTACTGGAAAAACCAGAAGGATACTCCAAAAACAGAATTCTAAAATTGTAAACTTTAAATCCCAAAAGCAGCTTGCTCTCATACTCATAACTTCCTATGCAGAATGCCCAACTTAGCAGCTAGAACAAGAGAATGTCTATTAGACTTGAAAAGCATAACTATACCCTTAGACTCTTTTAATAAAACCAATTCTATGCCTTACCTCAGAGAAAGCCCGGGTACTTAGCTTTAGAATTCCATCTATTTATATCTATTCAACTCAACAGTTTTATCTTACTTCCATTTGTTAAAACTGCTACAGACCTACTTAACTAATATTCCTGGATAAAGAAGAAATCCATGAGAAAGAGAAAACCCTTTTAGGTGGTTAAGGCATTATAGTATTCTGAATAGTTAACCTTTCTAAAAGACCTACAACATCAAAAGCAGAATTATAGAAACTCTTTGATTGACTGATTGACTTGTGCTGGAATCCCAAAGACTTGAGACTGGAAGACTGGAAAACCACTAACCTCAAATATAGGTACGTACCTGGAAAGCTAGCCAGCCAATGAATTTCCATTTGTTAAAGCTAAAGCTCTAAAGCTGCTACAGGAAAGCACTTCCAACAAATACACCAATTCGGGAATCTAAAATACTAATTCAATTGAATAATCCCACAAGGGCCTGTTCAGATCAGATACAACCTTGTCCAGAATACTTATACCTCTCAATAAAAGAAAGGAAAGTCAAAAGGAAGCTGTTTGCTGTAAGTACAAGGGTGTGTAGAAAGCTTGTTTTACTCTCTTTCGTGTTCGGTAGGACCTAAAGCTAATAAATTGAGTAAATAGCAGAAGGTTAAAGACTTTCACTTGAGCTTTATCCAAAATTCCCAAGCCCTTGAAAACTAGACAACCCTCCTCGCTAAAAAGAGTTACGCATCCACTAATAAAACTAATAGAAATTTAGGGATATTAATAGAGTTATAGAGTTCAAAAACACCTTCAGTAAAAGCCTTCCAAGAAAGACTCTGGATTATGAATACAGACTAAACAATGCCAACCCTGGTTAATGCCATTTACGCCGAAAAGCTACCCTTTTAAGCCTTTTGGGAGAAGCCCTTGTAACCTTGCATTACCTACTTTTCAATTCTTGACTAAAACCTTGGAACCCTTATCATAAAGTTTATCGAATTACTCATTATCTATCTGGATATTCTAAATACTATATAAAGACTGCGAACAAGCAAAGACTCCCATCCCAAACAAATCAAATATCAAATAGAAAGGCACAAGCTAAAGAAAACGGAATCCACATGAAAACAAAAAAAGCTCTGAAGTTTATATAAATTCTTACTTTATATTGCCAATTTAGGTACTCAGTAAGCTGTTTTTTGTACATTTCACTCATTTTACATTGAATTTCTTATTTATTATTTTTTTATCCGGATACTAAAACAAACAGAGCAGGAAAAGTAAATCCCCTATTTATATTGATATTGTGTTAAACCTTTCCTCACTTGTGAAAAAGGGTATACCAGAATAAGAAATACCAGGATCTAATAAGAAATCTACCTTACTTACGGAACTTACGGATACTCTCAGAGACACACCAACTTCAGAATCCGAACCCTCTTCCAGAAATAGACCTTCTTTCACAACTCTTTTGAAATATCCATCTTCAGAGCAACTCAGAGCTAGAATAAGACCTTGAAAACAGTATCCATCTGCTTTAGGACTTCCTTCTTTCATCATGACTTAACTTCTATTCTTTATTGATCTTGAGAGCTATAGGAGTGAGGTGAGTAAGAAAGAGCGGTACCGGCTCCTTAAGGATAAGGATTGGGCATCCTCGTATTGTAGGGAGGGGATTACAGGGGTACTGAGTATACGGAGTTAGTTTCTTTATGGGTTACTATTCATTAATTAGTAGCTCTTGTTTAATATAGGAATGGTTTGCTCCTTTTACTTCCCCTTATTAGTAATTCTGACAGAACCTCTCAGCTTTGTTCATGTACAGTAAGCAGTAAAGTCTCTTTACTTGTAGGGTACTCTTAAAAAAAGAGAGGAATTCCCTCATATATTGGGTTTACTTCTGAACCTCACGATCCTACTGAAAGCAGAAAGGAAAAGTACATTGAATCCAGGGCCAGGGGTTGAACTCCGTTTAATTTAAGGCTCTCTGAATATTCATGCAATTTGATATTATACACGCTGGTATTAGATTTCTCTTTTTTTGGGTAATACCTAAATAGATGACTCTCGAAGGCAAAACTTTCTTTTGAACCCAGGAACTTCAGAAGCTACTTCCTTGTATTAGGAGATAAAACCCCAGTTCTAATTAAAATTGCTAAAGCAACTCCTCGAGTTTTGACTTTTACTGCGAAGTATAAAACATCTCCCAGCTAACCCCCTGAGGTACTCTTATATAAAGTTTTGAACATCCGGAGCTTCTAATCAAAGAACATATAGCAATTAAAACTGCACTCTAGTCTTTAATATTTAGTAGAAAAGATTCCGACCCAGCGTATCTACTTCAGTTCAGTCCTTTTGAGATTAAATCAAACATCGTATACTTTTTCTATAGATTTCTCACATAAATGAAATTACGAGGGGGCACCCTATCCTAGTATGGAGTAATCCCCAGTCAAATCGGATGGCATTCCAAAGAAAACCTATAAATTATTCCTGTATTACCGAGTTGTCAAGCACAAATATCCAACTTTAGTCAAAAATGTCAGTAATTTAAGCGGTTCTAGTCCCTTTTTTGCATACCCTTATCAAATTTATGTTTGTCTCTTAAAAAAGTTAAGCAAGTTGCTTAAGGAGCAATACTTAAGGGGTTTTTACTAGGAAACGTAGACTCTTTATTATTGCCTATATCACGAAAACCTTGAGAAAGGGGTCCCTCTCATAAATAGAAATGAAGTCGTATTATAAGAACCAGACTTAGCATATAGCTTTGAGTATATACAAATATGTATTACTACAAGTTTTACCCTCCGCTTTAAGGGGGTTTTGCTTGCTTCTTCACAATAAGGGATAAGCCTTCTTTAGAATTATAGAAGCTGTGCTTTCCAAGAGCCCCGGTAAATAGTAGTTAACTGTCCTGTTTAACACCCGCAACTCTAGAAATTAGGTATGCCCGGATTTGTAATACACAGGAGTCAAGTTTCTTAAAGATACATTGGTTAAGACTTATAAGAAGTTCTGTTTACTCTTACTTGCAATTCTGGGAACTTTCATAAAATATATGCCAAAAAAAACTAGAATATAAATCCTAACCAACATGAGGAGTCTTTCTTTTAGTATACTAGGACCTAACCCAATTGAATTTAAGGAAAGAGCAGCTCCTGAACTTTTTAAGAATGTATGCCAATTGGATTCCTTAAAACTAAATTTAGTAAAAGGAAATCCCCGAACAATTCCAAGTCAGTTTTACTTTTTCTTGGAAGGGGATGCCGGTCATCAACAACCTTTCTAAATTCTATAGAGGGGCGCTTCTTAGCTTATCTAATTAGGTGTGTAACTTGTACCAAAAATGAATGGATAGATATAGATAATAGTTAGATTATGTACGCTTTAATAGCATTAGCAAGACTCTTTCACAAACACATCAAATGGAAATCACATGGTTTACGCTTTTTACTTTTCTTGATTACAGGCAAAAAAAAATGGGCTTTACATTCATTGTATATAATACATCTACTTTTGGAATCTAGAAATTCCTTACATGTCTCAGCTACAATCTGTACTAAGAACTGACTCATCTTATCTATAGGGGCTTACCCAGTCAAAATTCATACAAATTTCAAAAAAAAAAAATGTATCAACCGAACTCAAACATGAATTTCGCGGAAACTTCTTGGCTAGCGCCATTCTATTAAATAAAGAATATTAATTCATCTACACATTTAGGACACTTCGTTCGATGTAATATGTATCATAACTAAGGATCCTTAAAGAAGCACTAACTCTACTATTTCATTTGAACAGTTTCTCTAAAAGCGGGTCGTAGTTTAAAGAAAAATTCAACTAAATTAAGGAGGAAGCCCCTAGAAAGTTTACCTATTCTGAGTATTTATTCACAAGGGATTATACTAAACTGCGGATTTTTCTTCTATATAAGCAATTCTCGTCCTTAGTCTTGTGTTTACCTTGGCACAAAGCAGGCTTTTAATATTGGATAGCCAGCCCGCAAACTAAAGCAAAACTTACCGATATGAAGCAGAGTGTGTACTTGGGTTGTTTAACTTAGCCGGGGTCTATTCCTTATTCAGCAGCAGCGTCTTCTTCAGTCTTGGTTTGGTGTAGCAAGTTCTTTTCTTAGAGAGTTTTATGAGGATAATTGTGCAAGCCAAGCACTTTGTTAGCCGGGAAAGTTAAGGAGTTCCTGTTTAGGAGTTTAAATATCTTCCGTATTCCGTGGTTTCAGTTGGGATAGCAGGCAAAGAATCCTAAGTTTACATTAGAGCGTTACCTGTATTGGAGTGATTGGTTTACAGAGTCCCCTAAGTAAAGTGGTTAGGCAGGTTCCTGTAAGTTCCTAGATCAGTTAGAATAGGATTTAGAGTTAGGGATCAGTTCTAGGAGCTTGTTCAGGGGGCATTTAATTGAGTTGTATCATCTTGACAGGTTTGTTCAGGTTCAAGAGTAGGTTGTTCTGGATTGATTAGTTTGAGTTCTTTCTTTATAGGTTGTTCATGATCTATCGGTTGTTGTTGAGCGGAGTTCCTTATGTATCATTCGAGTTTCAAGTTTGAATTGCAGCTAAGGAGTTATAAATCACTTAGATAGAAAGATATTGAATTATTGTCTATAAACTATACCCAGCCAGTATAGAATATAGTGAAAGCTCTTACCTGGATTGGATGAATGGCAAGAAAAATCCAGTAGAGTAGAGCAAGGCAGCTTAAGATAAGAGTAAATTCCGAAGGTTCAAGTTCAGTAAATATTTAAGCGGAGAACTTTTTTAGTCCTACTTTTTATCTTACACTACCAGAGCGGGCCTTTGCCTCCTGGAATTGGAATACAAATCAAACCCTAACTATGATAAAATAGCGGCTCCCTGCACAGTAATAAATACCCTATACAAAAAAATTCCTGAATCGGACTCGGGCAAGTAAAGAGGAATCACGAGATTTCCTAAAGTAAATTAGGACTGAGGGATTCCTTTTTTGTGTTAGGTTACTGCCTCCCTAATAAAAGGTATAGCTGATCGGGTCTCCCGGAATCTCTGTCATAGTAAGTATAATACAGGAATTCCTTTTAATATCGGAAGTTGGAAGGGATCCTAGAGAATAGAAACCCAAGGACTAAAAAAAAATCTGGGATAACAAAGAATATATGTAAACACCCCGATTTTTATTAATCTACTATGAAAACCCCTGAAACCGGATTACTCCTTCTGGTACAAACTCCTCTGTCAAAAGTGTTACTGATAGGAATGTACCCACCGCCGGACTTCTACTTCCCAACAAATAGCTATAACACAACAAATAAACTTTAATTTGACTCCTTTATAGGTGAGGTGCATCTAGTTCTAACTTGTAAATATATAGAATGAAAGTCCCTTAATACCTGGTACAGGGCTCTTGGTAAAATCCAGTCAACGAATTACATATATAAATGTGTAAGAAATAAATCCTTCTATTCTATAATATCAGAAAATACAAGTTTTGCTGAAATTGAGTACCTACTTTCGATTAAAGCCTACCTTGCTTAAAAGCCTATATTTCAAATAATCCCTTATTGTATTGATTGAAGCTTTAAAAAAACTCTATCCTATTAGAAATCCTCTATCCCTCTTTAACTATAAGCCTCCCTTTGTTCCCCAAGGAAGTCCTTAAAAGCTGTAATAACTAAAACCCTGCTGTGTGTTTATAAAAATATCCCAGCAAGAGTTATGGCTTTTAGAACTAAATTAATGTATTAAATTAAAGGAATGCGTTCTTTAGTATAAGAATTTTATATTATCTTATTAATTAGGGTCTACCTTCAACAGGGTGAGTCTGATTCTTAGGAAATCTATACCACTACTAAACCTAATCGATAAGGAGGATACTTCCTTTTAAAAGTGTGCTTTCCTCTAGCTCAAAAGGAGAAAAAATAGCAGGTATATCGAGTTGGTTGAGAGTGTCCGTAAGCCTAGAAGAGTAAACACAAGAGTTTTTAATAAATCAATCTAGTATTTATGCTGTTAACTGAGAGAGCTTCCTTTAGAACTTTAGAAATTGTCTAACATTTCGGCTTATTTTCTTTTAATGGTTTTATTTCCTATATGTAAGTCTTGCCCAGAAAATTTTTAGAGTATTTTACACAAGACTTTTTTTGCATGAGAGGCCTCTATAGGATTATATTCCCCTTTTACAAGATCTACAGTATCCTACGGGTTACCTAAGCAAGCTCTGTCTTTATAATCCCCTCTTTTCTTTGTTAGCCGGTGTAGCTAATGAAGGTCAATAGCTTGCAACGAGCCTACTGTCATTGAATGCTAGCTAGTGCAGAGGTGGAGAGTCCTTTCGAATGGAAGCAAGTGGTTGAAGGTCATGCAGTCGAGTGCAAGTGCAGATGGAGAAGGAGGAAGAGACTGTAGAGAAGGATAGCCGTTCGAGTGAGCAGTAGCTGTACGAGCCATAGCCAGTAGTAGAGCCAGTGCCAGTAGAAGAAGATAGACCCTGAGCCTGTGTACCTAAGCAGAGATAGTGTATTTCCTAGCGAGTGTTGCTAATAGAGAGTAATAGAGAGTTCTTACAGTTAATTCTATTAGATTAGTTCTTGTATTTATTCTTATTTCATCAGTATTCTCTTGTATTAATGTCTTACTCTATATAGTTATGGAATCGAATGACTTGCACTAGGCACAGACAGTTGTTCATTAGCTTTGTACGGTCAGTAGCTAGTGTACTTGCAAGGCTAAGAAGGAATGATAGTAGGTGTGGCTGAGGGAAAGCACTCGAAGGAAGGTGAACTAGGATGGTTAGGAAGAGAGAATCAGAGTACTGACAGGTAAGCTTGCTTACTTATTCCTAAACCAATTCAGAAGGTGAATCTGCTGTCCAAAGAAGGCAAGCTTTAGCTTGGAGTTGAATGCAAGGTAAGGGAATTCCTATCTCAAACAAGGGTACTCAATTGCTAAGGTCTTACTCGAATCCCTAACTAACAACCTCTATTACTAACACACCAAAGCAAGCTGTCCAAGGAAGTCTGGGATGTTAGTGGAATGTAGAATAGGTCAAGTAGGTTGTTAATGGAATGCAAGTCAATGACCGCTGTCGATGGAACCAATCAATCAGAGACTGTGTAGCTGAAGGGAAGACTGTCCAAAGCAATCTGTACTGTGTCATTGAAGGTGTAGTTTGTACTCTTGTTAGCCCCAACCCTTGATAGTTTCCTTAGTGAATGAACCTAAACTTGTAAGTCCATTCCTGACCGAAACTCAGGGGCTTTTACCATCCCATTATTAGAGAGTTCTCATATGTCCATTACCAAGAAAATCTAAGACTTTCAGCTAAGATTGGTTCCTTCTTAGAGAGGATTTGTAGTTGGTTCCTAAGATGAGTACATGGGAATTTCAGGGACTGCTAGAGTTAGATTGGATTGGTTAGAGATTTTAGTTGTTGGGTTCTAGTTACTGCAATGAATGCGTTTCCTGAAAAAGAAAGTTTTCTTCCTTGGTAAAGCAATACTAAACCAATGCAATTCCATCCTATTCATATAAGGAAACTCCTGTTCCTAGCTTTACAAGAGATTCTATTTAGACATCATTTGCTGCACCTAATTAGGAATCTACTCTGAAATAGAACCTGTTCCTTGCAATACAAAACCAAGAGCTACAAAAAGACACTATCGGAACAGGACTCTCTAGTCGAGATACCTAGCTTGCAAAACCCAAAGAATCAGAATCTACTGGAAATGAAATAAATCAGTTCATTAGCTGCACTCGCTCGCATGGAACTTCTTTACTAAGCCTTGGGGATTTCCCCGTTAAAGTTTCCTTATTCAAGTGAAAGACTTTTTATGGTTGATTTATGTAAGAGAAGGACCTATCTTCGATACCCTTACTCATTCCTAGTTTCAATCCTACATTAGAAAGAAAGGTTCCTGTTAAAGGCATCCGACCTGACTAAACGGAATGGTCACTTACTTACAGTCAGCCTTACCTAACTCTGAAACGCTAACTAAAACGGAAGAAAATCTTCTACTTATACCCTTGAACTAGAAGACTTAAGAAATGGGTTAGACTGTAAACCTGTTCACTTCTTTTGATCTTACCAGTCCTGAATCCTATAACCTAAGAAAGATCCCGGCTTTTGCCTTTTCAATTTCTCGCCCTCTATACCTTGTTCTATCTCAGAATGGACTACGTACCTTAATGAAATGAAAGCCTATCAAGTAGCGAAACCTTTCTTAAAAAGAAATGCCTCCTTATAACACACGCAAGCTTGCCTGTCTAGTTAAAAAGACCTAAGAAGGACCGGCTTTTAGAGAATGGTTAGGGCAAACCTTGACTTACTAAAAAGAACGAGTACAAATTCAATTTCTAGCTAAAGCTAGCCTTTAGAATTAATTCTCTTATTTAGGGGAATCGGACAACAAGAACTTCGCTTTCTTACTTATAAGTGATCCATTTGACTACAAAGAGAGGAACACAAAACCACAAGAGCGAGATAAATCTCGCCTTGAATTGCCTGCAGGAAAGAGTATTCTCGAATCTTTTAGCATGGATCCAAGCCAAAGTTTCTACAATATAAGTAATTTGATTCAATAGAACTGAGTCGGATACCAGTAACTTATGAAGTGCTGTTTAAAAAGGGACTTCTCTTGCTTGCATTCTAAATATTCTGTATACCCTATAAATAAAAAAGCTCGAAGAGCAATTTGTTGTTCTTCATAGTACAGGCTAAAGGTCCTCCAACCACCGAGAAAAGATGTAATCTAGATAAATGAAATTGACCACCTTAAAAGAAATAACTAAGAAAACTGCAAATTGAATTTTATTAACTTTTTACTAAACTAAGCAAAAGAGTATACAGTTACAAGAACATTTTGAAAGTTAAGAGGAAGCTCTTTAGTTGGTAATAAACAGGGTTTAAAAGGAATTCCTTGAATGAAACTGGACCCTGATGTAATGTATAGCAAGACTGCAGAATGTATCTAGAATAAATAAGCGTGCTTTGTATTAAAAGTAACTTTTACAAATATTAAGCACATGGGAGCACCAAGCTTCTAAAAGAGTCAAACTAAGTACTAAATTACTGGGTATAACAGCTTTGCTTTGGATTTTTGGTCAGATTAGAGGTGTTTATTCTCAGAACTACTAGGTTGGGACTTCTCCCGTATTACTTTTAGGCTACTTGCTCTATTGTCTAATCTTGATCAACTACCAAAATAAAGTAATAAAATTCTATATCTGGGCATAAAAGGCACAAAACACATGCTACAAGAACCAAGTTAAATGTTGGGAATTTCCATACGACTAAAGACTGCGGAGGACTCAATTATTCTTACCAGGAAAGGTTCTTCATAGAGTGTATAGCGAGGCTGATCCTAACTTATATCTTTGAGTTCTGAATACGACGTATTGTTAGCCCCTATAAGAATGAAAATTAAGGAAATGTATATTATGGGAGGCTTTCTAATTTCATATGAATTTCAAGTTTCACAGGATAGCTGCTGCCCCTTTACAGACTTGGTGGATCTACTATATAAGAAAAGGCTAACAAAAGAGTACCCTGTTTAGCTTACAAAAAATAGAGCTTCAAGGTATAGAGGTTAGCTTAACTGGAGAGGTTCCAAGTGTAAGTAAAGTAGTCCTGGTAGAAACAAATGTTACCTCTGTAATAATACGAAATACTTGAGATGCACCTTTGCCTTAAGGGAGCCACCCTTACTCCTGCTTCGGGAATAGTACTAGGAAGCTCTTCTTGTAATGCTTCCAGAGAAGAAAAAGGATAAACCATGTAATTTCTGTTTCAATTTTTTTGGAATGAGTCCTAATTGTAATTAGAGTACCAGATATAAAAAAGCGTTAGCCAAAATCCTTCCACTAGATTCTGTTATCTTTGAGATGAGGAATTCATTTCTTTTTCAGTTACCGGATATAAGAGAAGCGCTAGCCCAGAGCTTTCTGTGAGATTCCTATTCTCATCAAGTTGAGCTATAGTGTGAAATTTGTATGCGTTTTTGAGTGTTAAGAAAATAGTTTAAGATGTTAAGGCATAAAGTCAAGTTGAAGAGGTTCTGTTTTTCTTGATGTTGGTCAAGGGGTTAAGGTATAGCTTTCAAGAAGAAACAATTCATGCAATTATGAAAGTCAGTCAGTTTTCTATTATGTTTCCAGGTTTCCGATTTCGGATTAAAGTTAAAGCAAAGAACTCCGAAGTGTATGTATATAAATTCTTACTTTAGTGCCTGTCCTGTTAGGATAACTTTAAGTTAAGGTGTACATTTTCACTTTTGGAGCCCATTTTCTTTCCAGAATAGAAAATACCTTTGAGAATCTCTACTATATCAGGTAAACAAGCGATTTAAAAGGAATCTTAAGGAGCTTAGGGTTTTTAAAGCGGTTCCCTTTAAGACTGGGTTATAGTCCGTTATCCCTTGTACATTTGTTAAGAAAGGTTCGAGTTCTGTATGTAAGGCAGTTCCGACTAGAGTAAAAACACGGGTATAGAGTGGAAACTAACAACTTCTTTTTCCCTCTTCTTCTAGAGGCCTTTGAAATAATCAGTGCCTTCGAGTTCTCAATTACAGAATGCATTTTGTAAGTTAAGTTTTTTGGAATAAAGACCTCAAGTGTTTGCTGTTTACATATTCTATTTATGAGAGGAGTATAAAAAAGCCTAAATGAAAGACAGTAAAATCTTCTTGAACATCTATTCGTAAGTAATTTAGTCCAACAAGTTAGGGGAGTCAGCAATCAAGTATGTGGTCTAATTAGGAAAGAATCTAACCCAGGATAGGGAAACTGAAACCAGGATCCGGCTAATCCTGACTTTCCATTTAGAATTCATTAAGGCTTCCTCATAGCCTTGTATGAGTCTTTCTTTTCATCTAATCTGAAACTAACTCTTTTCTTGGATTGGAACTTTCTCCGCTGAAAGCCGGCTTTTCCCGGTCAGCCTATACAGAGCATTTGACGCTTTACCTAGCAAATTAGTAGTTACCCTTTTGGGACTTTACTGAGATATTGTAGAGCAAGTTGAGAATTGGATGTATACGATCCGCTGCTAATAAATGCTTAATAAGAGAAAGACTAGGTTTTCAATAAGTACCCACAATAGGAAAATTATTGTATATACAGTACAAAAAACCGTAAGCTTATACCTTACTGAATAAACGAGGTTTAGGTCTTTTAGTCACTTAAATATCCAAAAGAATCGCTAATTTGTTTATAGTATTCTGTAATCGAGTGGTAAAGTAACCCGCCTAATTATTGAAGTTGGTTCAAATCCTATGTTCTGATCTTAGATTACCCCATATTATAATATAGAGATAGATGGCAAAATTTTGAGTTAGAGAGAGCTACCAACCAGTATGACGGGGCTTTCCTTTTATTCGTAGGACTTTATATATACCCCGAGCAGTAAAGTAAGAAAATCTATAATAAAACCGATCCGTTTTTACAAAGAAGTAAGCTATATAAAAGTTTTTTTTGTTTAAGGATTTCAAGTATGAAGTTCTCTGCGGTAATACATAAAGTGCGTTAAAGCATGGTTATAGCCACAACAAAAGCCCCTTGTGGATAGGACTCAAGAGTTAAGCAAAAATCGAGTTTCTATCTATCTGTCCCTTCGCTGAGTAGTTCTGTATTCTGTAATGGTATTATCAACTATCTATAAATCTAAATCTGCAAAATACGGGCTAAAATGAGCCAATAGGGCCTTGATTTGCTTAGTATTTTTTCCAAAGAAAGTAGGTAGAATAAATAAGGTCTTCTTTAAAAAATCCGTAAGGTTGCCCCTGAACATGGGTACTTTGTATTCCTTTGTTGACTATAATAAATTTAGAAAGTATAATATCTTTTCTTTTATAAGTCCCGCTATCCCTGTTCCTACAAAAACTTTCCTAGTAGGAGAAATCTCTAGGTTTTATAGCTACAAGGGCTTTTATTGTGAACTAAAAATTAGAGACTCTACAACCTTTAATGTCAAAAAAAACCAGTATTGCTTACTAGACTACTCGAACCAATGGCACTTGCTGAGACATAGGGGGAGTCTACCTAAGTACTGAAATCAAAAGATAATGATTCTTACTTTCTTAAGTTTTTTTCCAGGAAGCTACAAATTACGTCGTAACATTTTCCTATTATAATAAATATGTAACCTTGATTGGCAGGACTTTACAGTATAAATTTTATAGTAGGCAGTGCTCATTTTAGTCACTATATAATTAAGAAATCTATTTGATCTTGTTGGATACTTTTTGTGAGCACGCTTCCGCTTTGAACCAATACCCGTTCTCACTTTATCGACTGCTTTACCCACACCCACCCAAAACAAGAACAAAAGAAGAACTAGTTCCACTGCCCTGAATCAGTTTCCTTTTTTACTTAGTAGTTCAAAATGCTTTTACACTAGTAAACCCGGAGGAATTGGGAGTCGATCCCATCATACTACAAAAAAGTTTTGTATTAGTAAACCTTGCCTTAAAAGACAATATGCTATATCCCTATCCCTCCACTATATAAAATTGACCACAAAAATACCAGGATTGAACCTATTTGAACCCTTGCACGCGGGTCCAACTCTCCGGTGCTTTACCACTTAAAAAAATACTAAAAACTAAAAAGAATATAATCGCTCACTTTACTAACTAAACTACCCTTTTTTTAGCATACAAAAGAACTTTTATTTATTATATAAGCGATTCTTGTTTATGAAATATGTAAGAATGTTCAAGTGAAAGTAAAGCATTAGAAAAGGGGTTTTAATATCCCCTCATGAGGTCGAACCAATAACAGACCGGCTGCTTGTACAGACTACCTGAGGTATTATCCGAGAGTTCCAAGCCTGGCTTCTTTAGCTCTTAATTGAGTTGAAAATAAGAATATTCTAAATTGTAGTTATTTCCTTTTCCTTTAATCCAGAAATCTAGAAGACTTGGATTAAGATAGATTTCTTGGCAGTCCTCTTGAGCTTGGTTAAGTGGTACAGTTACATAAGCCTGCTACTTTTACATGTTACTATTGGAAGTAGAAATTCCTGCCTGTATAGAAGTCTATAAGATTAGGACTAAAGAAAAGCTTAGGGAAGCTGGGTTTCATAAAGCAGGCAATATTGAAAGGTCTTTGGTCTGTAGCGCTGGACTTGAGCCTTTGCACGCCAGGTGTGTGGGCGTTTTTATATTTGATACGATATTCTATTAGTCAGGTTTACCCTTTTATCTCAATTATGAATTCCCCGGAAGAAGCTTCTAATCCAAGGCGTTGATAAATATAGACATCTAGCTTTCCAACTTCTACTCATTTTCGATATGTAGGAAATCTCTAACAAGCTAGTTTATTTTACATATTTTATACTTTTTTTTGTACTTGACTCAAATCTATCGGAAAACCTGCTTCCCTTTTTACCCGTTAGCTATTTTATTTAGCTAATTCAGTATAAGAGAACCGATAAACTTTGGGTATAGTTAGCATTTACCTACGTATTTAAAGTAGAAACTCCTCTAGTCATTTAAAGCAACCCAATATAGCCAAGGGGAGGTGTACGGAAGCTCGAGTACGGATAGGGTCTAATTTAGTAGAGTAACTACTCAGATTAATAAATTCAGGATTTGTAAGATTAGCTGTGTACAGAAGTGGGGCAAGCTTATGAAGGAGGTACTCGATATGGAAAGGGATAGAAGAGTTAATGAGGATAACACTTATAATTTATAGGGGTACGCAAGCGGTTTATTACTGTCATGAATTTTAGCATTTTCTTAGATGTTTCATTGGATTAAACTAAGTAAAAGTATCTTAGCATACGAAGGGGGGGTACTAGTTATTCCTTTGTGGACCTACCTATACTTACTAGAGTCAAATTCTGTATTTAGGAATAGTAGCTTAAAAAATATTTTATAAACCTGGAAAATAAAATCAAACAAGTGTTTGGGTTGGATTAGATATCTATCAAGGAAGGGGGAATTACTCAGTCGCAAGGTATACTCCTAAGAGCTTCTCCGTACAGTAAATACGATTACTAATCCACCGCTCTTTGTAGTGAACTTATAGTAGTTAATAAAAATTCTTATTTAAATACCAACCGAAAGCCTGCAGATGCCCCGTTTTTAGAGAAGCTCTGAGAACAAACCGGCTCAATCCCACAAAAGTGAATGTTTTACTTTTCTTTTTTATCCTAGAACTTGTGTACACAAATTTAGAAGGTTCTCTATTTCGTATTATGAAAGGAAAACTCTAAACTTTAAAGAAAAACAATAACCAAAAGGTTAAGTTAAGAGGGGCCTCTTTACTACTTTTTCATTATACAGACCAGTCGAGGCTTCTCGAGGGATAATATTTCCTTATATTCCGAGTCTGCATAAGATAAGACTAACCCCATTCTTCAAGAGGGTTCTTTAAAATAGCAAAGCTACTTTTTTCTAGTTATAAGTACCTCAATTTCGAGTGGAATTGCACTTATTTATTTATTTATTTATTTAATAAGAGCCTAGCGTTTTTAATTTAAAAGGAACCCATCCCTAATTAATCTGTACCTGAGACTTTTGCTTATAATAGTAAATAAACAACGGTATCTTCCTATGCTCTGTTAACTTCTCGCCTAGAAGTTAAAGCTTCAACAGGGATTGAAAAACATTCCTAGGGTGCCTCTAAGTTTGTGAAAAAGACTTTAACTTAGTAATAGGGACCTCCCCAAAGACTCTAAATATTAAGAGAGCAAAAAAGCTATTTTATTCATTTTACTGTCCCGACTTCGCTAAAATTTAAGGAATTATCCAAAAACTAAGTAGGTCTTAGCTTCTTAATGGGCCAGACCTGTAAACAGGATTCTAAGCGATAAAATTAGGAGAACCCCAGTCATAGTATTTTTCAGAATGAACTCTATTTAGATTTTAAGGACTCCTGGCTAGAAAAAACACGACAAGCAAAAGCTGGCATTTTGAATTACTTATAGTATAGAAATAGATTGACTTCTTGTATATTCTCTCATGTAGTGTGTTAAAGTGGGCTGTTCTTTTCTGTGGAGTATAGCCAAGTGGTAAGGCACCGGTTTTTGGTACCGGCATTCAAAGGTTCGAATCCTTTTACTCCAGTATAAAAATCGAAATTCAACTTAAAAGTTTATTTAATCGTACTTTTTAACCTACGTTTTTAGGTCGCATGAGACTTATGATTTATCTGACTTCAAGTCAAAAGGCCCTCCCTGAAAGCAAGGGATTCCCCGTTTACCTATCCGTGATACTCACGGGCTACTGAATTTACTTTATGCAAGGCTATCCTCCTGATGTTTTTGTTTATTAGCCCCAGTCTTTTTTCTTTACGCAGAATCTCTTTGAATATTTAATGCTTTTGAGTATTCTGTCTTATCCTTTATTTTAAATGTCTCCTAATATAGGTACTTTATCCAAAACCAGAACCCAGAGACTATTAAGGCATATACAATAACCCGAGTAGGGTAAGCAAGAAATTCCGGGAAGTACTTCTCATTTTGTATATTTAGACTTTCGTATGAAAAATCCCGGTAAGTTTAAATAAAAGAAAGCTTTTTTTAGAATGTAATTACTTATACCACCCTGTTTGAACTTAGGGGAGTCCTCTCTACTAGACTAGGGCAACCTTCCCTTTTTTCTATCAGAAGCTTGTCTCTACTTGACAATACAGAGCAATTACTTTCTTTTCAAAGATGTGCAATACCTTATTTTCCTAGAAAGGAGCCCCCCTATTTATTTCTCTACCCTATTGTGAGGTTTTTTCTAGAAGCTCTTGATAATAGTTATCATTATCCGAGGTTTTTTTTCCGGTTAGATCTCGAAATGTATTACTAAAAAAAAGTACAGGGGTTGTTTTTTTAACGAATAGCTATAGTTATAGGTAAAGTATAATAAAGGGTTTCCTGAGTAGGTCGCTATATGAACAACAGAAAGAGTTTTTAATGTTCTTCTAGCAAGTCTCTCACTTTTGTCTTTTGAGTATCAAAGTATGCTGTATGTATTTAAGTTTACCTGTTTTGTGGTTATTCGTATTTTCTTATCTTTGTATTAGATTCTTTAAAATCTGGCTAATTTTAGGTTAAGGAAGTTTTATAGCATATCGCAGATTAATAGCCGGGAGTTCTCCTAGTGTCTTTTCCAAGTACTGCAACATTATTTATAACTTTTAGAGGTATGAAAGACATAAACTGAAATGTAAGTAAGCAGGTTTTGAAACTCCATTTGTACTGAAAGAACCAAAGTCTACGTCTAGTATTTAGCCGGGTTAAAGAAAAATATTCTATACTAGGAAAATACAAGGGATTTCAGAGCATTTAATTAAGTATACCTATAAAGGCCTCTAAAATGGCGTAAATACGTTTTATAACTAAAAGCTTACTCTCATGGGATCCTTCTTTTTTGTCTAACCTGTACCTAAGAGGTAAGATTTCCCATAAAATATTCTCAATGCTATAATTCATATCGGAAAAGGTAACTGAGTGTTTTCCTATCCGGGAACGCAGAGTCCCCAAAAATCCAATATATTCCCACTGTACTCGAAGAATGATTACTTTTTGTTTGAGATTCATTAACTTCTTAGTATATAAAAGACTAAATATCTACAAAGCAAGTCCACTTTAATTAAAGAGGATCCGTACAATTCTCATACTCATGTATTAGTAGTACTATATCTACATCCTTCTATTATAGGAGTCTAATAGGCGGCAATAGAGTGTATTGTCTAGTAGGAATTATATGCTATAGTCTTACTTGCTGTCTTAATCTTAATACCTTTCCAAATACTTATACCTGCGGCTTTCTTCATAGCTGTATACTTTCTTGAAATTCTTAGCACCTAAAAGCAGCTGCTAGACTGATATTTAATTACAAAAGAGGTGTCTATTAAGTTTTACTCTTTCTAAAAGTGGATCGATCCCTAGCAAAAGCAAGAAGCTAATCTTAAAAAAACTCTAAAGCCTAAACTAGGTTTTTTTTACTAGACCGGGTCCTACATTAACTAGAGCTTCCAAAACCCGACACCCTTGTCAGTTAATAATTTTTTTTTCTACTTTGCAATAACCTAGGAAGCTTCCCTGCTTAATTAAAAGAAGGAGGTGCTATAAAAATTTCAAGGCTCAAGGCCTGCTTGTAAACCCAGGAGCCCACTTTAGAATATTCTGGAGACTCACTCTATTATTACCATATAGAACATCCCTACCCTAACTCTGAGGAGTAATACGCGGCGCCTTTTACTCCAGGACACTTATCGCGTCAAAGTTTCTTATCTCAAAGGACTGTCTACTTAGATTTCAAGGATCCTGCAGCTAACTAAATTGTTAAAGCTTCAAAAGGACTGCTCCTCTCACGCTTGATATATTGTGCTTTGATTCCTTTGTAGCATTTTGCAGACTTAGGCACATTCTTGATAGACCTCGTTTCTAGGAAATAAAGAGTAGCTAACTGAGCTAGGGCGTGCCCCCAGTACCGAGATACGTCTTTAGTCAAACCCTTTCTATATAAGGAATCGGGTACCCCAGTTTTCCCTTTAAGACTGACAGGGACTTTGGTAATATAGCATTTAGTACCTGGCAGTAAAGTGCCTTTTTATTACTAGACTCTTGCCTGAATCTTCCTTAATACTCTTAAAATATTAAGGTAACCCAGAATTTCTATTGGAAACCCTTAAAACCAAGGATAAACAGGAGCTTCACACCCCCGTAGACTCCGTAGGGCACTACTCCCTTAATAACATGCTTTTACTTCATTTGTTAAACCGGATCCATTAGAACAATGCAAAAAACTGATTGTAAGGGCGCTAAAAGCAAATCAGTATCCCCTTAAGGCGTTTGTACATTGCTGGTTGAGTCAGTATTGACTCTGTTATGTTTTGAATTCCTCTTTTTACTAGTTAGAGATTAGAAGACTCTAGTTTAAGCTTCTGACTTTAGGTTAGGAATTGGAAACCCTTTAAACAAAGGAACAAGCAACTCCTTACTTATCCTTGAATCCCTTATTACCTTAAAGCCAGCCTTAGCTTAGCATAACGACTAAGACAATACCAATAGTTCAAGTCCCATACACTATAAGACAGACTTCCCAATACTAACTCTTAGAGAATTCTAGGGGATACCTCTCTATACATACTTACTAAAAAAATCTATCTAACTATCTAAAGGGCAAGACATTTAGAACAGGTTGGAAACATTATATATAGACTCCTAAAGAGTTCCTTTGTACCTAGATTCTATCAATATCTCCTGTCTTTAATAAAAGTACCCCAACAAATTCCAATTCCAAAAAAAAAGGAAAAGTAAATATTATCCATGTTGGAATAAAAGCACAGGTATTAGAATCCTGTATTAATAAAATATAAGACAGCTGAAGGTATTCCAAAAGAATAATTGTAGAAACAGGACTTAGTCTACCTCCTACAATGCTACTAGGAATACAAGGACTAAACTCTAGCTTTATAGGAATTAACTGGAAAATGCAGTAAGAGTCCTTTTGCCAATATGTTTTGACTTTTACTACTTGTATTCTAAACAGGTATAAAAAAAACAAGAGCAAGAGGTGGTTTACATAAGAGATCTCCCGAAGACTTAAAGCTGTCAAGTAAAGGGCGCTTGCTAACAGGGTTCTAAACTTGGCTGACAAAAGTAACTCGTATTATATACATACTCATGTGTGGAAACACTATAAAAAGGCTGCAAAAAACCAAAGAAAAGGACTAAAGCTTTTGAATCTAAGTGTAGCTCAATTGGCAGCTTTCTTATCTTAAGGGGCCCTTGCCGTCCCCCTATAATCCTAGCAAAACACCTCATATGTATATGAAATTGAGGGATTTGGGTTCTTTTAAAACGATAGGCCAATAAGACACTTCGCTCCGTGGGATTCCCTTTATTAGAAAACAGGCAGCATATTAATATTAATACCAAAATATATCCACTAAGGTTTTTTTTTTAGAAAACCGAGGGCATATATCCCGAGTTATATCTTTTTCATTGCCGGGTTTCCGCTATCTAGAGATTCAGATTCCAAAAAGCTATGTTCAAATTCTACTCATAGTACAAGTTTACTCTATTTTCATTTTCTTTTAGAAGACTAAATAAAAGTTTGTTTTCATTCTCGTATTCCCTTGTATGTAAATGTTAAAGGCTTGGTAGTTTACCTAATAACTAAAAATATAAGTTCCGGAAATAACTTGTGGTAATTTCAATTTCTTAGCTTCAACTTTAGGGACTCTTGAAATGAAAGTCCTGTCGAAGGTATGGATACAAAAAATCCCCTCGATTTTTTAACGAGTCCTCAAGAACACGACTCTGGAAGCAAAGTATCTTTGTGGTTAGTAGAGAAGAAACCGGCAGCAAGCAAGGGTAGAAAGCAATCCGCAAATATCTACTGGGATTTAGAACTAGGCAGTAAGCCCCTTTTTAACTAGTACCTACCCCTAAAATTCTATCTGGATCCCGGTATTAGAAACTTCTTGTACATGAACTTATGCAACCCGCCTAGAGCTTAACTACGAATACGATTAGAACCTGTGACCAAAGCCTCAATTCCGCTGTGATTTTTTTTTACTTGATTAAATGTAATAAGCTAATGGGCGCTTCCCAATAACCTATATGCCTCCCGATTTCCTTGCTTTAAGAGTACGCGTAGATAATTTTCTTATCTAAGTGATTCTAATTCTCTAGCTAATATTCCAGAGAGCCCTCCATATATTTAATTGCAAGTAGAGTCTTTAGCTTCTAAGTCCTTTCTTAAGGCCAAAAATGGGAATTGCATTTAGAAATCCTTATTTAATGCTGTTATAATACTATTTATTCAGTATACTGTTTCGCTTAAGAATTTCTCTATTTAAGTGATTACTAGTAAAAGGCTCGGCTGAAATACCACCCCCTGAAAATGTGGGAACAAAAAACACCGAATTACATATCATTTAAGGTCTCTTTTAGTATAAAATAATTCCCTTTATCTATTACGAGTAAACAGCTTCACGAGAACAATAACTTAATCAAAATAAGAACCATTCTAGGGTTCCCCTTTTTTATACCTCGATATACTGAATTAGCAATCAAATTTTAGAATTAGTACACTAACTTCATAATCAATTGATGCTATATCTGTATCACAAGGTGGTAACTTTGACAGGATTAAAGTAGTGCCTGGAATCTCCTTAGGTTGTAAGGGGTCTCCTAGGAACAGTTTCGATTTAATAAAATTGAGTTAAATTATACACAAGTCCCTGTTTTTAGTACTCCTTAGATCCTCATAAGCAGTTTATTTTACTGACTTAAACCCTGCGAGTATCCTATATTAACGAGGTTTCTATTTTATTCTTATTCTGGGCATTGGAGATGGTAGTTGGACTCTTGTTCCCTATACTTAATTTGAAAGCTTTTTTTACTTGTAAACGGGGTCAGAGTAAACTGAAGAGATTTATTCTGATCAAAATGGTTGTATTTTTCTAAAGGGAGTCCCTAATAGAATTTACGGTTACAACCACACTTTGTGAAGTGAAGAAAGTTTATGGCTTATGAGATCCTATAGAGCCTTATACTACTTCAGATTTTTGACTACAAAGCTATCCACTTCTTAAGTCTTAAGGGTTGCTCTTACATTGCCTGAAATCCCTCAGCTTGACAGTTAAGTAATATTGAATTAGATCAGGACTGAAAAGTAAGCATAAGTAGAACCCTAACTAATGAACTTGTTTTGTACTTAGAGTACAGCTTGTTAAAAGTATCCTTTTGATTTCTCAAAGCACTGCTTTATCACTTCTTTTTATCTTATGTTTATGCTGGAGCCTGCTAGTGGAGAATTTGTCCATTTTAGGGTCTAAGAGAAATTTCTAGATGCTAATATGACTCTTGATCCCTCAAGAGGTCCCTGTAACCTGTAAAAGTGAGATTACAAGGATTTCTCTAGGCGTATTTATATATCATAACGGAGCGCTACTTACGTAGGTTCGGATAGGACTCTGTCAATTAATTTAGGAGGGAGCTAGATAAGACTTTAAATGGCACTAGAACTTACTTACGACTCTACTTTCTTTTCAATAAAGGGGTATTCTCAATAGAATAACAGGGGTGTGGAATTCCTGGGTTACCTATACTATAACAAGGGTCCTGTTGGATATAAGATAAATACCTTATTTAAGGGATCCCTTTTTTTTAACAATTACAATATATTACTGATTTCTATCAATAAAGTTAAAGATCTATGGAGTCTAAAATGTTTCCTAAATAGAGTCCCAAAAAAATGCTAATACTCACAAACTTGAAAGCACTTCATCAAAGAAAACCCGATCTGTAATTATTAAATGGAATTGTACTTTTCTATTAAAGTTGAACAAGATATGACGATCCTTGACGTCTCTTTTTTGTTTTTGCTGCTTATGATTTTCTAGTTACCCTAAGTGTTGGATATGCAGTACCTCGGTTACAAGCCTAATAGCACATAAGTATTGAGCCCCTCCTCTACCGAGGGAATAGGACTACTTATATCATCCTGAATTTAACAAAAGCTTTGTTATGCTAACTAGTAATAGATAGATTCGCCTTAAGTTTAATAGACATAGATTTAGCAATTAATAGGTTTACACTTTATTTTGTAGGTATAATCAAGACGAAAGAGCCCCTACCCTAAATACACGCTTGTGTAGAATGAACAGGTCTAACAATAGGTAATATAAATAAAAAAGAAATTGACATCTTTAGACTCTTAAGAATAAAAAATTTTTTTTATAATATCTCTTGAACCCCCGGTTAAGAAAGAATCCGTAATTTAGGTACACTTTATTTTATAATAGTAAATTTCCATTTATCAGGCTTGCATATAAAGAAAGAACCAAAAAAACTTTTATTACAACCTTCAGATTTCTCGAAACTAATCCTTGCAAAAGACTTTTTTCTTATACTATCTATACTATACTTTTAAATTACTTCCTATCAGAATATTCATATAATATTTCCCTTTTAAAAAAGTACTATTGGTATAACTATCTATTACATACCTATATAGAATGAGTAAGGCCTTCCTAGCTATGAGAACTGTAAGAGTATAGGCTACGGGGAGTAGGGCTCATAAGAAGATATTGCTATAGAGTTAGGCAAGAAAAGTAGAAGCCATAAGAGAATATAGCTCATAAGTTAGGTGTCTAGGCAGTTCAGCGTTGGGATTTCACGAAGCTTGTATCAGTCAGTCAAATCAGACAGTGTGTGGAATCGATAACTTATTCGTTTATTGTATGGAAAGGGCCGCTTTGTGTGTGGATTGGTGGCTCCGGGTTAGAAGACAACTAGGAACTCTAAGAAAGCTACAGAGTGCAGAATGCTGTAACTCCAAAGGGTTCTATCTTTCTTATGGGACCCTTCTAATCTAAAAGATTTGGGTATTACCAAATTCAAGTAACCTGATGACAAGGTATTTAATAGGAAAAGAACTCTTTGTCGAGATAGATAGTAGGCTAATGAGAGAACCTCTTTAAGGGTCATGATATCTAGTATAGTTTGGTAACTAATATTATAAAGTATCCTTTAATCGTGTGAGGCTTTGTAAAGGAGTGGATAGTTATACAGCTAAAATATTCATATAACTTGATTCAAGATTTATAAGTCGGGTACGAAGTGAGTATAACAAAATCTTTATAAGAGTATTTCACAAGCTTTATCCGGGAATCCAAAAATGTTACAATAAAGTAAGTGTAGGACTCCAATACTAAAGAAATTCAAATGAAAAAGTGGATTTACACCGATTCCCAAGTTCCGCGATATTCTTATGACTCAGAAGGAAAAAGGCCTCACCATCTCAAGGAATAGAGTTGACAAAGGGGATTCTCAGTTGCAGATCTAAAGGGAATAGGGACATTAATTAGGTAAGGTTTTATTTCTTTATTTTATGTATCTCACTTACAAAGTACAAAGAGACCCGGGGAAAGTATAAGGAATCCTTGGGTATTACAGTAGGAAAAGAAAGGAATTCACGAAGGAAGTTGGTAATACTGCCAGATATGAGGTAGTTAAGTGCCTTAACAATTAGGCTTTTGGACTTAGGTATTTCGGTACTTAAAAGTCTTAGAAGTAGTTACAGGATTCTAGGGGATTCAAAGTCCTGCTTATAGCATAGCTGAGAAGTTCTAAGAATTCGAGTAAGAAAGGTATACTATCGAGAGTATGAA
>JAYMTI010000050.1:0-27252 GCA_036897505.1 Pelargonium transvaalense | reverse complement strand
CTTCCGATCTAGTAAGTGTAGTAAAATGAGTTCCAGTTTAGTTGTTTATGAGTAATACCATCTTTATATTGTTTAAAGTTGATAATCCGATAATCAATCCTAAGAATTTGTATTCCGATCTAGTAAGCTGTTAAAGATTCTAATGCGACTGAATTCTAGCAGTCCTAAGTCTTAATGTCCTTCTTCTAGCTCTTGGCTTTGACAGTTGTTCTTGACTTTGGTGTTGCAAGGATCATCTTTCTATTTTCTTTGAGAGTTTTCCGATATACCAGTTATATTATTGCAGGTAATTTAGTAACATCTTTCTTTTGGAGTTGAAGGCAAAGCTTGTATTTTCTTTGTAAAGCAAGGCTAGTTTAATACCTTTCTGTGTAAGCAGGTAAAGGGTAAATACAAGATCTTGTTCTAAAGTACTTGTTCTTGAGGGAGCTCCTCTAAGCTGAAGGCTAAGGAATCTTAAAGGAAGCATCTCTTTGCTATTTGTAAGCAAGGCCTGTTTATCTTGATGATTGAAGGATTCCGATATATCAGTTTTAGTTAGCAGGTAAAGGTTCTAATTCCAGGTTAGCTAGATACATAAGAATAGAGGTATCTCACTTTCAAGGTTGTCTAATCTAAACTGTATTGATGGTGTAGATAAAGGTTGCTAAAGGAGTTAAAGATTCTAATTAATGGGATTGAGAACTTGTTATAATAGAGGCATCTCTTTCTAGCTGGTAAATGTGTCTTAGATATATTTTGTATTCCAGGTATTCGGGTTTTGTTTGCGAGCTACAGCTAGTTCAAACTGTAACTATTTAGGAGTTCACAGTCTTAGATCTTCTCGTTATAGAAACCAGATCTAGATTTCTTTGTTTGCAAGGCTAGTTTTATCTTGGTTCCGATCTAGTAAAGGTGTTTAAGAAGTATTCTATTTACTGTTGGAATGCGAGCCAAGCTAGGAGTTTGTAGCTTTTATAGTTTAACAAACGAGCGTAACTCTTTCTTGCAAGGATATACTAAAACCTGTATTCTAATATTTTGAATATAAAGAGTCAAAATTGTAAAAAAAACCTCTTAATTAATCAGATTAGTCTAAACTAAGAATTACTATCTAGTTAATATGTATTACAAGGTCCCTTCCATAAGTCCAAAGTACACAGGTTTTGTAGAAATACAGACCACGATTATATACACCTAAACTCAAACCGGTCTTTGGGCGTACCTTTATATAAAGCAATTGCGTATAAGACTTCGTAGTTGTTGTATTGTAAATTCAGGGCGGTTAACTCTACAGAAAATCTATTAAAATGGTTATCCCAAGAATCACTTATATAAGTATAAGAAATCCTCGCTCGAAAGCTAGTAAAAGTGCATTTAATTAGAAACCCCCGAATTGGGCTCAGTAGCACAAAAAGCTTCGTACATCGAAAAGCATAGGTTCGAATCAATTAGTTTTGAAAAACTCCCTGCGGAATACTGTAGTAAAAAGCTTTCTAAGAAATTCTTGTAAGAGTCCTCAAGGAGAATTTCTTACCTTTCACGGCAAGTAATACTATATTTCAAGTAAAATAAAGTATATCTTACATTTTAGGAAAGGGCATTCAAGCGATAACATTTGCAAACTACAAAAAAAACCTTGTTAATCCGCTCAAAAACCGGGCTAGAGCTTTACGTAGTTGTCGTTTCTGGTAAAGCCAAGTAGTCCTTTTTTATTATGTGTTTGATAAAATAAAGTAAAAGCGTGAATTCAAATTGAGCAAAGGATAGATTTTACTAGAAAGGGTTTTTCTTATCTTATTGGGAATTTCTTTATCCTTGAATTTATTAGAAAAGATAGTGGGTGTGCAACTGTTTAACAGTAAGGAGTCTACCTGTTTTTCTGTTCAAAGGGCTTTAGGAAATCGTTTATAGAAGTAAGGGAAGTTTCATAACAAGCTTTTTTTTTAAGAAGTAATTTCTAGTAAAGCAAAAGACTGCGAGTAAATCTACTCCTTAAAATTGTACAAACCCGAACCTAGCACAAGGAGTCCGAATACCTGCAATCTTGGCCCGCCAATATAAAATAAAACAAAGAATAACCTATAAATGAAGTTTGGATTTTCTCTATATGAGTCGCTTTTTAAAGAATTTGCGGGTATTTTACCCGACTGGGATCCGTATAAAAAGTAGACGTCGTAGTATAAGCGTATAAGCAGAGCCTTTTGAATAACAAGAATTATCTCTTTTAATTAAACTCCTTTTTTTTTTCATCATTGAGGATACTCCTGTTTGTTCCATTTTGGACTCCTGTAAAGTGTTTAGGATGCCCCTAGTTGGACCTCAGATTACTTCTTAAATAAGGATTCCTTCTGTTGATATTCGGGATTGTAGGGCAGCTTCCGTGGATCAAAAAGTTTAGCAGGTATACACATAAGTCTTTTATTATTATTATTTAGGTCTCTGTCAAACAAACAAGGAGCCCCGGGTTTAAGTTTAAATGTTATTTATAAGTAAAGTACTCATGATATATCAATTATAAGGTAACTCTGTACCAATACCCATAAATTAGGATTTGTATGCTTACTATGTCGGAAAGAAATTGACTTAGTTAGATACACTTAGGGGATTTGTAAACAAGGAAGCAGTAGCATGGGTAGAAGTCTTTTAATTAAAGCCGTCAGTATAGAATGAATATAATATTTGTCAAAAAAATTGAAAGTTATTATTTTAAGGGGGATTCCGTTCCACAGGGAGGTTTTATTAGTAGAATCTACCTTTTTTAAGGATCTTTTATAATCTAGAAAGGGAATCCATGCAGTAATTGCGAGAGTCCCGCTTCAATACTACTAAATACCTAGTTAAATAGAGGAGTCTAGATATCTTGACCGAGGGGTTAACCTTATTTGATCTATCCATTAGACCCTTTTTGACTAAAAAGAACAAAAATTGGCTCAATTGGTACAGCTTCTAAGACTTCAAATTCTAAGACTTCAAAGAATGTTGGGTAGATAAATACGAAATAAGAAAGACGACCTCGTTCTCCTAGGCTTTTTCTGTAAGATAGGCGCTTGTGAGATAAGTTATAGTCATCTTTGACTTCCTTAAATTCCTAAAACTAAAATCCTTTAATTAGACTCAATTTCCCTAGAAAACTCGGAGAATTTTTAGGTGCGGTGTTACTAAGCTTGCTATACTGGTACTAGGGAAAGTGTAAGTTACCCCCTTTTGAAAAAGAAAGGATTATGTGTGTGCTTTTTCTCAGGGCGTGTTATTAGAGAATTCCGGAAAGAGCTAGTTGGACATTGGGTAATAAGACTTAAGCGCCCAGGAATCCATGAAGTTTTGAAGGTTCGAATTGAGTAGTATACTTTAATAAAATCTAAGAGTATGGACAAAATGAGTTAGTATGAAGTACTAAAATATTTCTTTTACTCTGTTGCATTTTCCCTCTAGACAAGTAACTCCAAAGAAGGCTTCATTTTGTTTAGTAAAAGAGGTAGCAAAAGCGTTAGTACGGTAATAATAGCAGAGTCGCTACTTTCGGTTATAATTTTCTTTATAGGTCGTGACTAAAATGAGCTTATTCCGTAAGGTCACCCCTTCTCCTTCTGAGGTATTTATAGGGTATACCTTTGCTGACTACGCTAGAGTTGCTATAGACTTCCAGAAATTTAGAAGATTCTCTCCTAAAAGCTTTACTTGTTTTAATCCCATGTACAATTAAAAAAATTTTTGAAATCTACCAAGGTACTCATATATTATCCTTTCTTTGGTAACAAACTGAATTACATATTTAGAGTAGAAGTCGAAAGAAGTACATTTAATTAGGGTGCACCACTAGAGTTTATTATTTATACTAGGGCCAATAATCAGTTTTGGTTTTTATATTAAGTAAGGGTCTTTGCGAGCTCTCCTACGAAAGTATAGGATATACTATGAGTTCATAGGGTATCCATAAAGGGTTTCCTAATTCTCCTTTTGCTATAGGACAAAGCCTTAAATTAAAGGGTAAAAAAAAATATCTGATAACTCTAAAAAAATGCCGTGACGATTTAAGGAAGTCTTAATGCGGGTAGCTAAAAAAAACTCTAGAAATAGGAAACCCGGTATACTTATTGATAAAACAAGTAAGGAACATTTAGTGTAAGCTTGTAAGTAGGAGTATTTTTAATTATTGATTATTAGGGGATCTTCTAAAACGAGGGCTCTGTTACTAACTTTAGTTAATGCGAAAGAACAAGACAAGAAAAGGATTGCCTAATATTAATAAGTTACCAGACTCAAGGAAATCCAAGCTCCATAAAAGGAAAGCTTTATGCTTGATCAGTTCAGTACAGAAGGGTATACTGGTATATAAAGAAACTCACTTAGAATTTAGTTCACGAAAGTTAGGTATTCTCTAAGACCAAAGAAGCCATTTAAGCAGGTCTTGTTGGTTAGCCGGTAGGAGTCTTACAATAAATATAGGGCACAGAATAGAAAACTAAAGGTAAGTTTTCTTTTTTTCCTTGTTTAGAACTTGTTTTTAATACTGATTTAGCAAAAATTCCCTTAACTCTCAGCCATTTATCCAATACGTATAACTTATTACCTTTCAAGATTTTATTACTCTCTAAACTTGGGTATACTTTACTTGTCTTGTTTAGAAGTTTAAATTGGATATCTATAAGCAAGCGTCCCCGTTTAATGAGAAAAGAAGTGTCTAGGTGAATACCTCCATAACTGCATTTGAACCTAAGGATCCTCGCTCCTTCCATCCACGCTTTTACTAAAGGAATCCTAGAGGTCTTTCTGGGTAGGTAGTTGATAGCTAATTTATTGTACTTTTTACTTACTTTCAGAAGGTATTTAGAGACAAGTCCTTGATTTCGTAACTAGGAAAGAGCATATTCTTCTACGTTTTTTAAAATCTTCTCTTGAAATTTAAGCATAACTCACTAAGATTCGAACCCAAAGCTGTCCTCTCAATTCTATTTTGATTTGCCAAATGTAAACTTGAATGAAAGCAGTCAACTAAAGGACACCTCCTAACATACTTATTTCACCCCCAATCCTCTTTTTTTAGAGTAAGAGTAAAATATTTCTTTATCTAAGTTCATTCCACTCAAAATTACAGGGCGCTTTAGCCCGTAGCCTCAAGGCTTTGTTAAGGGACAAATAACAAAAAATTTCCTTAAAAAAAATGAGTTTTGTATTGTAGAATTCTCCCCTTTTGGTCTATAGCCTTTCTAGCTAAAGCAAAAGCGGTGAGCAATCTGAGCACTTCTCGAAAAAGTAAGTACGTTGAATTTCTTCTTGCAGGGTATATAAAAAAATCTAATAACTTGTAGTTTGTAGTCTTTTACTTTATCAAATAAACAAATTAGGACTTTTTGGAATTTGGAAAATCTATTTCTACTTTGTTGTAGCTATGCTCGAAAGTCCATTCTTTTATATTGAGTCGTGGAAATAAAAAAATACCGTAAGTGCTTAAGTATACCTAATTTAGAGAGTAAACTTATTGTTGGATACCGTCAAGTCTTGTAAAGCAGGAAATATCACAAAAACAAATTACAATATATTAGAATTTAAATGACCTGACAGGAGTATCCTTGTGTACTAACAAAGTCTAAGGGCCCCTCTCTTTCTTAAAGAAACAGCAGTACTAAAAAACTTTATCAGGTCTTGCAACCTCCTTCCACAACTCTGGAGGACTCCTACGTTAAGTTAAAACTAAAATAGTTGCTTGTGAATCTCCTTTAATAATAAACCATTCGCTTGATAAAATGAGTATTTTCCCCTTTTACGAGGCTTCATTTTTTTTAGGGATTTCTTCTCTTTATTTATTGATACTGGCTTCTATTTAATTGCTTACTCACTCAAGATCCGCCTAAAATCTATTTTTACTTCTACTAAGGAGCTGTGATTCCCGCGCACAGCCTAGCATCCCGATATGAGTCTAATAAACTTTCTTACTTAGAAAATTCCTATCTAGTAAGCTAATAAGAAGAATACCCGAGTAAGAAGATTGAGTACTACCTTGACTTTGATATAAAGCCTTCGGAAACCTCTCCCTTAGTGTGATTAGAGACTCCAGTGAAGCCTTCCCTTCTTATTCCCAGAGATTCTGCAGTTTACCTTGTTAAAAAAGATACTCTATATAAAGTTAATAGAGCCGGTTAAGAGAGCCCCTTTTATTAAATGCTTTAGTTTTGACTGCCTACCTATGTCTATGTGTCTTTTACTATCTGGCTGTAGGAGAATTCAACAGGAATAGGGAAGACGGGAGCTATAACGTCAGTTTAGTAACTTTTAAGGTGATAATTTTTTAAAAAATTTCATGCGTTTTCAGTGTATAATATAAGTATAATAGAATAAGTCAGAACTGAGCGCACCCCTATTTTGGGGTTGGGGGGGGTTTCTGTGCTTTTTGCGTATCTTGTGATTAGGGATGTAGCCCTTTAACAATCTCTTTCTAAAAACTAAAAAACCTTATCCGCTATTAGTTTAGGCGGTTTTTCCTTTATTAGAGTTTTTTTACAAGAGAATCTATTTCAATTGACTTCCTTTACCGACAAAGCAAAGAATTGAAGCCTCTCCTTTAGCTACAACCAAGAACAACTGTCAAAGGAATACAAATCCGGCTAAACAGATGATCGCTTTGCTTGCTAGGCCCTTGCAAAGTAGGTTACAGAAACCCTAAAGAATCAGTTACAGATTCTATTTGTGACTCTGATCTTCCTGTGTTACTGTAAGTAACTAGTGTCTTACTTAGATTAAGATAGGGTTTGAACCTGCGTCATCAAGCTCAAGCATCTTCCTAGGATTTCCTTTAAGATAGAGTTTAGGCAAGCTTGCTCTTGCTTAGATAGGGCTTATGTAGGGTGCGAGTTGAACTCATGGATGATCCCTGTATTCTGTAGGACTCCTTCTCAAGTGAGTAAGGTCAGTCAATTGGCTAGAAGAATCCCCATACCATTATAAGAAGAAGACTCATAAGGGAATCCTAGTAACAGTCTAGCTGCAGGTCTTCTTATCAAGAAAGAAAGGTCTAGCTCCGAAGAAAGCAACCCATAGTCTGTCTAGCTAGGAGGTTAGGTATACTGAGACAGAAAAAGAGTCTAGCTATGATGAATAAGATACAGATAGAGAGTATGAATGAGAAGAAGAAGAATTAAGTCAAGAAGAAAGGTAAGATAGCAGATATCGGGATATAGAGTCAAGCTCATAGCAGGTCTAGCTCTGAAGAGTCAGATACTGATTACAGGTTATAACAAAGCAGTTATAGGTAATAAGGCTCATAAGACTAAGTAAAGAAACCCTATCACTAGTCAAGAGTTCTATTCAGTTCAGTTGGTAGAGCAAGGGGAAGGGGCTTTTATAAAGAGAGCTCATAGGTTCAGTGCTAAACGCAACTGTAATTTAGTATAAAAATTCGTAGTAAATAGGGGTCCCTATATTAAGGGGAGTTCCTGTCATAAGTCACCCAAGCAAATACGGAAGGGTTCCTCTAAACTAGTTATAATCAGGTCTTTTTAAAAAGCAGTTTAACAATACAATATAGATTAGTATGGGTAGAACCCTATAAAGCATCTTCGGGAGCCCTTTTTTATAATATAAGGACGGGGCCGCATAATAAGATTCTAGTATTGGTTGGTCTTTGAATTCTTTAATAAAGAACACTTGGTAAAAAAAATGACAGAATTTTAGTAATTAGACAAGGGCTTGAAAAAAACTTTTTTGATACCCTTTAAAGCGTGCTATGACGGATTCCCTCTTCTCTTCCACAGAAAGTCAAGTAATTGCTTATTTGAGAAGTTCCAGCGCTATTTATCCTTTAGACTAATATTTAGTTATCCCATATTCCCTGAGTACATTTTTAAGACTTTCATTATAGGAGCTTCTCCAGTATAGCTGTACAGTTTCATAGCTGCTTGCTTTGTGATATTAAAAAGTGTTTCCGCCTAAGATTAATTAGTTACTTCTCACCCAATATTATTAAGATTATTAAGAAAACATCCTATGCTAGTTGCTTATAGTCTAATAATATCCCTTATTATATAAAGTTTGACAGGAAAAACCTAAGAAATTTAGGTGTTAAGGTGCGTAAGAAAAGTTGAGAAAGTCTGGCGTTTATTACCCTGTTATAATCTTGTCAAATTGAGAATACCCTCTGTAGTAAGTAGTGTCGCACTAGATTAGGAACTCGAGTAACCCAAGATCGGTTAAATAAGAATAGTAGAGTTTCTCCTTTATTAGTGCTTAAAAAAAACCAAGGCTTTGCATTCCGGCAAAAGTGTTTTAGTTACTTTGTTCAGTAAAGCCTTTATAAAACCATTCGTAATCCTATAAGTGCAAATGACTTGTTCTTAGTTAGAGACATAAAAATCCCTAACATTTCTATCAAGGGTGATTTCGCCAAAAGCCAAGAGCAACAATTCATTCAGGTGAGTTATTTCCTAAACTATGTATTCTAGAAAAAGACTAGGAATATACTCTCACAAAGAGACCGGCATCCAAGCAAAGAGGGTTTGTAGTTAGCTCAAGAAGTAAAATACCGGTTCTGCAAGGTTAGGAATCCCAGTTCCGGTTATATGATAGATCAGAAACAAAGAGATGCTTTCTATTAAGAGTCTGAATTTCTAGTTAGGAATGAATCTCAGAAAGAAGAATCGGGTTTCCCTATATCCACAGGTAGACTAAAGAGTTTACACTGATAAGTAAGATAGAGAGCTGCACTTTCTCAAGAACAACTGTCAAAGCCAAGAGAATTAATACACCCTCAAGTGCTTTCATTGGCTTACAAATAAAGGATTCTCTGTATTCAGTATTCTGTGCCTTCAATCCCTCAAGAAATAGAGCAACTGCTTTCCATTAGCTGACAAGAAGAAGAACTCAAAAACACAAAGACAAGAATATATTTAGCAATAGTTCATAGCCTTAAATCGAAAACAGAAATTGTGCTATAATGTCCTGCTAAGCTAGCATTGGACAGCTAGAGACTGCTAGAGAGTGCTTTCCCTTGCGAACGACAGAGTGTCCTTCCTAGGATGAAAAGGGAGGATTTAGAGTTGGTTCCTTAGCTTGCTATGTCATTACCGTCTATACAAAGCAAAGAATTGAAGCCTCTCCTTTAGCCAAGAAACCCAATCCTAGCTTCCATTAGCAGAAGAACTAATACAATTCAGAGAGTGTCCTCCATTAGTGTCATCAACAACAGTCAAGTCAACAACTGCTAACAAGAACAACTGCTATCGACGGCTTTCACTGGCTATTGGCAAAGACAAGGGAGGATTTCTAGTTAGGTTCTAAGATGAGGTAATTCATTACAGAGACTGTTAGATTCTTAGATTGGTTATAATAAAGGTATAGCAGTTCCTAATAAAGTGGATGTAGCTATGAAGACAGAGAATGCTCTGAAGGTTCCTAATCCTAAGAAGAGTCTTTCTATTTCCTTATAGGAGAGTTATTGCTAAGATATGAGTATGAAAGCAAGTAAGCACTTGGTGTGGCTATAAAGTACAGGTTGCTTTTGTGTTCCTCAATTCCAACCAAGATCTCAGGCATTTAGTCAAATATGACAAATAAATAAGGAGAGATGGATTTCTTAGTTTTATAAGTGTTGCGGGATTTTCATTCTTGTCTTTTCTAGTAGCTAGGGATATATTAAGGAAAAGTAAGGAGTTGCTTTCTTCACGCTCTGGGGAATACTGGGATATAAGAAAGGAGGGAATCCGGTTTCCAAGTAAGGAAATCCTAATTAGTCTAGAAGGAGGTAAGGAATTAAGTTAGTTGCTTTTGCGTTCCTATGATTTCAAGTTTCCGATTATTCCAGATAATTAAAAGGGAAATATACTGCGGGAGCTGTCATATTATGTAACTTGTTAGTAGAACTTTGTATGAATTTCTTTGTGCTAGTTTTTCTTAACCCTAGTGTTTCCTATAGTATAGGCATTCTCTCTCTCTTGTAGTGATAGGACTTGAACTCTTGTATTCTGTACTCTTAGTCTTACTGTATTCTATAAGGTACGGGATTAGAACCTATGTCTTATTGTGTAACTGTATTCGAGTTAAGGAATAAAAAAGAACTCAAGTTAATGAGTTTCTGGTAAAGGCATCTGTAGAACAAGGGAGCTCCTTGTTAGGTATTCTCTTTTAACTTAAACAGGAAGTTTCTAAGTAAGGATTTTTTTTTTTATTTTCCAGTCCTATAGAGCTCTGGACACTTGCTTGGTCAAGGCTGAGAAAGATAGACTTTCTTATTGGTATGCCTGTTTTAGTATCTGGGACTTAGGAATTTGAAAGATAAAGCTTACCTTTTATTCAAGATAAATTCCATACTTATTCTTCATACTCTCTCTTATAATAGGCATTGAACCAAGTGTTTTCTGTACTAATTCATGGTTGTATGGAAATCTGCGTTCTTGTTTTAGGAATAGAGACAGAAAGGCAAGCTTGTTTGATAATTTAGGCAATTTATTTAGAAAATGGGGAATTGATAATTAATAATTTGGGAATTCAATCTTTATAATTGAGTAATTCTTTCCTTAAATATGGATTCTAGGTTTTAAGCTTTCTAATGGAAGTGTCTCTACTGTTAATGGATTGAGGATAACATATTCTAGTCATAGAAGGCAAAGGAATATCTTGTTCTAATTCTTTTGGGATAGCTGGTAAGTATAAGTAAAGGAGTTCCAGATTGTATTCCAGTTTTTTTGTAGTTTAAGTAAGAAGGAGTCAATAGAAGAAATTCTTGGCTTTGGTTCTTCAGTTGTTAATGGAAAGCAGGCTGTTGCCAGTGTAGCTAGTATTCTTCTGTTGCTTGTTAGCCGGTCTATGTGTATAGCAAATAAAGGAATAACATAAACGGATTCTGATTCTATAACGGATCTAGATCCAAGAACTTACAGGAACCTGTTAATGAAAGCAAGTACTCTCCCATTCTAACCAATCTAAGGAAATTGTTTAGCAGGATACAGTAATTCAATGTACTCAGGACAGGAAACACATTCAGGGCTGTACTTTCTTATATTTTATTTGAGAACCAAACCAATCCTTGTATTCTTCTGTCGGTGTTGCTCTTTCCGGTGTAGCTTCTAGCAGTTGAAGGAAAAGCTAGCTCTTTGGGTTTTGTATTCTTTGGCAAGCAGAAGAATCTATTTGTTTTGTGGAAACCAGTAACTGAGGGGCAAATAAAGGACTCATAGAATTTCTTGTTCTAGTAGATTCTAAGCAAGCTTACCTTTGTGATAGGAACTCTATGCTATAATTCTTTGCTTTGTTGTTGCTTGTAAGTCGGTCTTGCTTCTAGTGCTGCTAATGCACACTACTTGTCTTTGTTCTAGTCAATTGATCAATTGAGGTACTTTTTTTTTCTTGTTGTACTAATTGCTTTTGGGAGGGAATTTCTTAGATACAACACTCCTGAAAAGATAATGAAGTGTTTGTAGGTTTCTCCAGTTTACCGGCAGGTATAGAATAGAAATATGCGGGGTTGGTAGTTTATATACTAGCTTCGGCCTTTCTTCAGTAATAGATCTATAATACAGGGGACTTCCGCTTTAATTTAGTAGTTGCAGTGCAGCTGGAGCCCTTAAAAAAAGGCTTTCGTTAGGTTCTGGAAAAATCTTTTGTCTGAAAAAAAAAAGTAATAGCGGGGTCTTTATTTATGACTTTATTTATGATTTATGAAGGCATTAGCATAGAAAGTGTAGTCCAAGACTTCTAATTAATATGAGAGGAGTTTTATTTCTCGAGCCTAACCAGCGAATTCTTACTGACAAGTTGATACTTAAAAGAGTTATTCTAGGAGGGTCGGGAGTAATCCTTACTTAAGTCTGCCCTAAATTCTTTTGTGATACCGAAATTCCCCTTATAATTCCACATTTAATTGATGCTTAGTTAACTAGGTTGTTATGCTGTAGTCCTAATTAGGGTTCCTCTTTGCCTTTTACTTTTTCCACGCAGCTAGTATATAAATACTTAGTGCCTTATAAATTGCTCTTCAAATAAGGGATAGGGATTTAGCTTTTTTTGACCCGTTTTAATCTCATAAATAAAGTGGGTGCATACTTCGATGGTGTAGTAGTAGATTCTAAATTTTTAACCTTTCAAACTAGAATATTCAAAAGAGCCTATCAGAAAACTTCCTGCTATATGTCTGTTATTCAAAAGGGTCAACCTAAGAATTGAACTTGTATAGCTATTGCAACTAAAAGGGCTAAACTAGAGGAGTTAAGTATCCATCCATAACCACCCTTGTATAAAGAAAGAGTATCTAAGCAAAGAGAGTACCCCTTGATTTTGACTTAATTAAAAGCATAACTACTCTATTATAATGTAGCGCTAGACTAAAGAATTGAAAGTCCCCGGGTGCTTTGACATTTCGGGAGTTTCGCATCTTGCAGCTTGAGTCCTGGTAAAAGGAATTCTATGTATTGTATAAATTGATATAGGACAGGTCTCGTAGTTTAAACAAGCTAAGCATAATCCGCAATAAATTAAGGAAAAAAAAATCCACAGGATACCTTCGAAAGTACAGCAAGCCCTTTTATTAATAGTTTCGAGGCCACAATAAAAAGTTTTTGATGTAGGTTCACAATCTTAGTAACTGAGGAATATATCTTTTCTCTAAGTAGGACTTGCTTTAGAAAGAAATCCGAGACTTTACCGGAGATTTTAGTTCCTCGATGTAATTATTTAACTGTAATTCTGTTAAGGAAAGAACAGAAAGAAGATTTGATACCCTTTCAGTTACAGTGTATATAATAAGGATTTTCTTTCCATTCTAGAAATCCTTGAATTTCTCTATTTATCCTCTAGGAACTTAGCACTCCTAAAAAGGCTAATAAATAAACCCACTAACTTCTTATTGACTTACCCGTTGCTTATCAATCCCCTTTTTCAGAAGACCCCTTGTTTCTTAACAGCCACACCTTTCTTACTTAAAAGTCTACCCCTTCTGCATTCGATTTCTTATATGGTTCATTGCTCACCCTTTAACAGCCTTGCTTGTAAAACCCTATTTCACATTTTGGAAACTGATTCTCTAACTTCTTTGATTTAGAAAACTCTCGGTCTAGTTAAGAAAATCTCTAATCCGTATTAAAGGGAAACCCGCTTCTAAGTAATAGAACTGCTTGCAAAAGAATTTCCTTATACTGAAAACCTTATAACCACCAAAGTCTTCTTAGGCGTTTTATGAGCTATACTCTTCTTCTTCTTATAGGTACTTGGATTCCTCTTAGCTAGGGTAGTCTGACTCTTATTGTAACTAGTACTCTTCTTGGTGCAGCCTGTACCTGTCTTATGGGTCTTCTCTGTATCCCCGTTTGTATTATAGTTGTATAGTCTTATCTTCTTAGTTCTATTAGTTGTATTATTAAGGTATATCTCTTCAGCTCCAGATTGGAAGATAAAGTAAGCAATTGAATGAAGAAAACCCAACTTGTTATCGACTTTTGTATGTAAGAACGGGATTTTTTATACTATAAATTCCAATGTATATAATAAGTTACTTTTAACAGGCATATTTCGAAGACTTTACTTAGAATCTCCTATAGTGAGCACTCCTAATACAGTAAAATGATCTCTTAAAACACATACGTCCAATTCTCAACTGAGCTCAAGTACACATTCCGCGGGAGTTTCCTGGCTAGCAGTTCTATATACGGATTTTGGAATTGCATTTTTTCTATAAGCTATTTAGCAAAATAATACCTAATTAGTTTATTACATTGAAAAATTAGCACCACAGAATTAGGGATTTTTTTTCCTTATTTTCTTAGGTTTGGCTAATAAGAGAGTTCCTGCTTTTAGAAATCTCAGTTCAAAGCCTTGGATCCTGTCTAGTGACCTTTGATTTACTACTATAACTGCTACATGAGGACCCCCTTTTCTATTTCTAGTTCTCGCTTTGCTTCTTTTTGTCTCAGTCACTTCTACGAAATTGGGCGGATAATTTGTAACTCTTCATTCACTCGGTATCCTCTTTAATCGCTTATAATAAAGACCCTGGCCGCCCAAGCTCCTACCTTTTATCACATACATACCTTAGTAATGTCCTTTGAATCCTTTTATAACTTTCTTTAAAGCGAAACATAAATCCTGGATAGCGAAGAGGAATATCCTAAGGAATGCCAAATAAAGGGAACTCCTCCAGTAAAGAAAGGCCTTATAAAAAAAAACTAGTACTAAAGGTATTTAGTTAAGAGGTACTCTTAGGGACCCAAAGCAATTTAAAGCGAAAGAAAGTTAGTACTTTTATGAAAGCTTATATCCCATTAACTCCTCTTCACACACCTTATTACAAAAGTCTTTACACCTAACTTAAGAAAGGAATTACAGGCGTCTCATTACACTTTAGACTTTAATATTCCTAACCAATTACCCGACAATTTTTCATTACTATAAAAATGAATTCTAGAACTTGTTAAGATAAACCCATTTATTGAGTAAAGCATTTTAAAAGGAATTTTTCCTATTTCACAATATCAATAACCTCTACTTTGACTCTTAGTCAGGTTTTTTTTTAACTGGTAACAATATAGGAATCTGAAGAAAGGGTCAAGACACGCAATTGGTTTTAGAACTTCTCCCTTTATATTGGAACAAGGAAAAGGGATCCCATAAGTCCAAGCGCAACGTGGGTTTTGTATACACTCTACTTGTTTATTCCCACTTAGTAGAAATTTTTTCTACAGAAGAACTCTCTTTTAAAGGGACCTAAATACCAAATATTCCTGATTTCAGTAAGCATTTGTTTCCGTTTTGCCTGCTCTGCGAAAGAAAGGAAAAGAAAGTAAGATTAAGTATATAAGAAAATGAGGTATTCCTTTAGTTTCAATTCAACACAATTAGGAAGTCCAGTATTTCCGTGAAAGAAGTTCGAGACTTTCTTGTATTACTTCCTATAAATAGTTTGCGAAATCCGCTATCAAAAAGCATTTATTACTTACTTCAAAAGGGTTTCCGTATCTTGAAATTCAATTTTAACTGAACTAGAGTATCCCTATTACGAGTCTAAAAGGGAGGAATTTCAGTTCGATCAAGGCCTCAGGCTACCCTTTTTACTAAAAATCCGTATTCAATTAAAGGAGGGGGCACTTTATAGCCACATCTCTCTTAACCTTTTTAGGTATTGTTTTCTATGATTGTAATACTTATTATCACGTCAAAAGAACCCCGAGTAGGAGTCTTTCCGTCTAAAGCTAAAAAGGGTTTGCCGGAGTTCCGTAACTTCCTATTTCTATAGAGGCTGTGACACAAAAACTTTCTTACAAATATCTATCGGGCATCTCCCTTACTGAAAAAATAATATATAATACATCCTCTTTTACTAGACCAAAATGTAAACATTTACTACAGAATAAGTTAGAAATTTAACAAATGGAAGCGCTATTCCTTGGGTACACAAACCAAAAAAGCTGCCTTTCTCGTTAAAGAAACTGGGTTATCCTTAATACTAAACACTTCTAGTCTGGATTCTTTTCATCTTTTTAAGTTCAGGATTATATAAATTCTACTCGTGTATTTAGGGCTTCCTTTAGGTTGAGTAGCTGTGTACTCTCATACTTTTTCTATGAAATTCATTTTATTTATTGACTAGCTTTTTTTCTTATTAGATATTACATTCTAGGATGCTCTAGTCGTTTTGAACCTAGGACTTCGAAAAACCTCCCTGTTTTCTCGCTTAAACGGGGCTGTTCGGTTATAAATTATACCCTTCGCATGCTTCCTTTGTCCCCAATTAGTAGTATAGAGTAAGAATCTATATAAGTGAATTTCGTTCTTAAAGCTTAAACTTTGAAAGTACAACTTTTTGGAGAACTCATAGCTGGCTTTATAGATCATTCTATAATATGTCCCTTACCCTTTAAATAAATAAGAGAACTCTATACCTTGAACCTGAAATTAATTGAGTATATTTCGTTTTTTAGAGCTTGAAGGGTCTGCCTTCGTTTTACAACTAGAATAGCAATTGCAGAAATGGAATTTCATTTAGTAGCAGCTGGAGTATTTTACGTAGGGTAACTTTGTGTGTTACAGCTTCACAGGATATCTTGTTATAATATGGAAACTTGCATCTGCTCTCCTTGAAAAGAAATCCTAAAACCCCGTAAAAAAATGAGAAAAGGCTGGCTAATAGTTTGCTGCTTTATTGAGAGTTTTTCGTGCGGAGACTCCACAGGCATAGCTCTAGATAAATCAATTCTGGAAAGAGCAGAATATTAAGGTTGAATAAAAGTGAGATGTACATGTAAGCAAACCTATCCCAATTTTCTGAGTCTTTTTGACGTATCAGCCATCAAAAAAAAAATTAGAATGCATTTTTTATTATACTTAATTTCAAGGGAGGTTTAGTAGTAATAGGACTATCTTACTCCCTATGCTCTTGAGAGCTGCACCTTTCTGAGTTTCCTTATATAGAGCTAAGCTTGCTTTCTGTAACAGGAAATACTCCCAGTTATTATAGTTTTCACAGTAACCGCTCTATTCTATTTTAGGAGCTCAAAATAGACTACACTTAATCCAGTATTTTACTGTGAATCCTTTGGAAACTGCGTTAATTACTAGGGAAACCTCAGATTCTGATACATGAGAGAGCGCTTCATTTTGTATATTGAGATAGAATAACCCGATAATCCTGAACTTACTGCATTTCATTTATGATACGTAATAATACTTGGTTTTACCTGCTTTTTCTTCATCTACTAAACACCAACCAAATACTTACTTACCCTTAAAATTACGGATAGATTAGCATCCAAAAAGGAATCTTGTAAGAAGTTTTTATCTGAGTACAGGCTAATCTATAGTATAAAGTTCAATTCTTCAGTCTTAACTTCAAGGTACAATTCCCATGAAATTTTAATCGATAATACAAGTGATGTAAAAACTAATGATGTAAAAACTAAGGAACTGACCGGAGTGTGCAGTTGCATACAACCAACAATAACAGAGACAATAACAGAGACAATAACAGAGAAGTCCGAGCTTTTGGTAATATAAGAGTTAGAGTCTTGAAGCCCTTTTGGAGTTTTTTTTAGTATACCTAAAGAGAAATGTGCATGCTTTTGTAGTTATAATTAATTCAAATTATTGCAGTAATGATACTAGACTAGAGGGGTTCCTGAGAAGAGAGTCAAATATAGGATAAAAAGTAAATAGTGTTTAGAAGATCAAGGATGAAACTCTATAAGGGCTCGTCTAATGGAAGTCCTCAAGTTTACCCTAGTAAATACGTACGAGTAGTGTGTAGAAAAACTTTTCATTTTATCCTTTTTATACTATAGAGGTTTCATGCAGGAAAGGGATAAGGGGTCCTTATGAGCTGTGCTAGTCCATTAGAATAATCAGATTCAAAACCCAGTGTTCAAGACTGACATGAAATAAGACCTTTTCATATTTCTCACTTCTCAAAGAAAAAGAATAATTAGGGCTAAGGCTAAACCTATCTAAAGCAGTTCCCCGAATCCCAAAAGGAGCTCACTTTACTCTTTTTTTTGACTCCTACAAGTACAAGCTAACAAGAAAATGGAAACCCCTGGACTAAATAAAAAAATACTGAGTCATTTATTTTACAGTATTTAACAACTCAAAAAGTACACAAAATATCTTTTATTAAGTTCAAGCGGGAATAGGAGTATTACACTAGCGCTGAAATCAGAAATATTAAAATTACTAATAAAGCATTCAAGCACTTATAAACTGGTGGGGTTTCCTTTATCGAGGAGATACCCAGTATGCTTACTCTTGCTAATATTTCAGTCTATTTTTAACTCAATAAATTGAAGAAGCATTTTTAGTTAGCACTGAAAGAGTCTTTCTATTAGTATAACCAAGGAATAAAGATGCAGAGTATGTGACGAGTTTCTCTAAAGGAGCCCACTCGGAAACCTTGGATATTACTATCTTAAAAAAAAAAAGGGTATAACAGAACAAGATCAAGGGCTCCTTCCTTTAGGATTTCCGTATACTCCAGACTAGAAACCTGGAGAATACAACTCAAACAGGAGCTACACACAAATGAAAAGGTCTACTGGCTTTCTTTACCTGATACCACAAAACGAGTAGAATATGAGGCCTTAAATTAGAATTACTAGTTAATATAGTTAGAGCGAACCAGAAAAGTAGCTATCCATAAGACTTCCTTAATGTTTTTGTATTCCTTAGTTTAGATTAGAGTACTTTACTCAATAAATAAGAGAGAAAAAAGAACCAAAAAGAGAGAAGACCGGTCAGGCAGAAGCCTTCGCTCCCTACATACTAAGTACTCTTACCTATTTTATAAGAACTAACAAAAGGTATACCTTATATAATACATACATATATATACCTATTATTACTGCCTATTACGCCTATACAAGAATAATATAATAGAAATACAATAACTAAATAACTATAAGAGTAATACATTATTACTATAGAGACTAACTACTAATACACAGTATAGACTAGACAATAATAAGTACTATAATAAAATAAGTATAGGCTGCAACAAGACTAGCTGCAAAAGCCCCATAAGGCTGCAAGGAATACAGGGGCTCTGAAGGCTACGAAGAGTTTTATAGGTATGAAGTGTATAGGGTAGGACTTGAACTCTTACAATTTCTAGTAGCTAGGGAATTAAAGAGTAACAGGAATGGGAGCTCCTTTATTTAATTTAAAGGGGATTTCTAGTAGGGATTCCAGATTCTATGTCACAAATAGAATTTAAGAAACTAGTAAAAGTCATTTTAGAGGTTAATTTAGAATTAAGAGTCCTAATTTTAATTTAGAAAGTTAAGAGGGTAAAAAAGGGGAATTACTACTCTCGGTACTCTTTAGTTAGATCCTCTGTTTCGTAAGTCCTAAATATCTAAAAGAAGGCTCAAACATAGTAAATATGGACTCTAAAAGTCTTTAGTGTAGAAGATTCTCAACTTATGGCCATTGTACTAAATTTGCTCAATCTGGTTTAAGCTCTAAGTTAGAGAACCTGGGAAATGCAAGTAAGATACGCGGAAATCCCGGTTTAGGGCAGTTTACTTTTTATTAATAAACCCTGTCTGCTACAAGAATTCAGAAATTAGATTTTGGCTTTTTAGGCGTCTTAGGTAGAGATTAGCTTAGTGTATCCTCATGAGCTATGTCAGTTTATTACAGTGGATCTATTTTAAACTTATTTGCTGCTACTTATCAAAAAAAAAAAGAATTAGATTATTTGCCACGTATTCTTAACAAGAGTAATACAATTTATATAATATAAAATTATAGGGGTAAAAGTCTAACGTGCTAAAAAATCCAGTATAGCTAAAATGTATGATCCAAGGAGAATTGAAAGGCTCTGAAATCTGTCACTATAACCCTTATACAAAAAAGCACAACAAAAGTACTGTGAATAACAGCAAATAAGAACTCGGTAAGAATCTCGGTTTCGGTAGTATAAATAGAAATTTGGATCTAGATAAAAAAGTAGAAAAAAAAACTATTCCTAAATCTGGATACTCGGGATAACCAAAGGAGGATGCTGATATAAGTATAGGATATATTCCACCAACCAACACTTTAACAAGAGCTTCTAAAGACATAATTTAGGGGTTTTCCTAATATGAAATTTTTAGGATTTACTTTTTCAACTTTACAAGTTTCAGAGACAAGACTAGTATATTAAGTTTGACATACCTAGAATAGAATCTCTAAATGCTAATAAAGTACAAGGTATTTGCTTAAGAAGTGCTTCTTTAAGAAACAAATCCTTATTTATAGGAACACGCCTGGACCCGCAACCTTTAATTGAATTGGTAAAACTCGAGTATATAAGCATGACCGAAAAAAGTTTACAAGGGTTTGTGATATAGCGCACCCCTATGATTTGTCATCGATAGGAATAAGCCTCCTAAAAAATGCAAAGTAAAAAAAACAAGAAACCCTGTGACTGAACTTCCTTAGCCAAGGATCTGAAACTACTAATTCCTAATGACTCCTTATCAATTTAGAAAGGATACCTAACCTGAAGAAGCACCCACCGATAAACATGCAAGGCTGCAAAATGATAGAATAGAAAAGGGAAGCCCGTGCCTTATAAGTAAGACTCAAAGAAAATAACCGTCAAGCAACGACAGTCATACACCCTTACTTTGAAGTAGGAATTTATAAGCTCTACCCTATAAACTAGAATCTCAGATATTGCTAGGATTTCTAAAGAGGGACCCCTTCTCTTTTTTTTTTTCAAATAATTAAAAGCAGGAATAAAAAAAAGTACAGACCGAGTCACTGTAATGAAATTTCGTACATCAAAGAATTTGAATACATTCTTAAAACTTAGAGTGTCTTGTCAAAGCAAGCTTCTTCTGATTAAAGGGACCCGCCCTTACTAGGATTTGCAAGTGAGACAGAAATTCGGAAGCGGGGCTCTCATAGGTATTAAAAGACTAAACTTTAAGGCAGTATTTTACTGATATTGGGTTGTAAGAGTTTTGTATTCTCTATAGCAGTGAGAGGGAACTGCGTAAAACATAAGTACATAGATTAAATCAGCACCCCTGAAGACGTATATCTTATATGAATTAATAAGTACTAGGGCTCCTGCAGATTGAGGTTTTCCCCTAGCATATATAAATCAGTAAATAAAGAACTTTTGACTTATAAGAATTCAGGATAACGGCCGAACTGTTGAGTTTCCAAAGACATTAAAAACAGAGTTCCCCTTATTTGAGCAACTAAAAGTTCTACTAAATATTTATTTAGACAAGAAAACCCTACCTCTAGACTTTAGTCTCTACCGCTCTCTTATTCCTATACTTTTTTTTTTCTACATTTCCTTAGATTCCTAAGAGATTTAACAGCCGAAAAAAGGAAAGGAGCTAACTTCCCAAGAGTGTCCGAGAGGAGCCATTCCCCCTTTTACTTATTTATTACCTTCTTAAATTCTCTAAAATATAGGCTAGAATCTTTCCCTCTTTAGGCTGAGTTTTACAAATTCCATTTATGGAAGGGACTCACAAGTAAGAAACCCGAGACTCCTTTTTATTCTCGTCCTTTTGACTTGCTCCCCAAAATAGCTGGATAATCTCTTACAAATCCCTTAATAAAATAACTCTAACTTGGCTGGAGCCTATAGCAGGAAAGATTCTTTTAAGTAAGTTCAAATTAGAGGTGCAAAGAAGTAAGCAAGAAACAGAGAAACTCCTTACTTTAATGAAAGACTTCTCAGTCAAAGCTCATAAAAAAAAAGGGTTTAGGGATTAAATTAAAGTTTATATAAATTCTTTCTTTTTTCGTCAGTTTAGGTAGGTACCCCATTAAGGGGGGGAGGGGGTGGTTTCTACGTTTTAACTCTTTATCGTTCATTTTTACTATACCATTTTGAGTTGCTTACTTTAGAGAGAAATAAAAAGAATCAAAGAATACCGGTCAGGCTAAAGCCTTTTCCCTCCCCACATAGTAAATACTCTTATTACATACGAATACAACTAAGAATAGAATTCTAACTAAAATGAAAAGTACTTTCTTAAACTATGTACTGTAAATATTACTTTTAATACATATCTATAACTAATAAAAACTAAGATACAATGGTAATAAGTAAAAGAATAGCTAGAAGGATTAGATTAGCTCCAGGCAAGAGGGGGAGTGCAGGTATAGCTCCTAAGCTTCTGTAGTCTCTCTTTTAAGAAGGGTCTTACTAAGAAGACTTTGATTATTCTGAAGTCTCCTTAACTGTCAATCAATACTGCAGGGTTTCCATCTAGCAAACGAATACCCTGGAATATCAAGGAAGAGAAGACATTTGACTATCATAACTACTAAACTGGAATTCATTTAAGTCTTTCTTATTAGAAAAGAGTCCTCGAAGCTAAGCTCATGTCCAATCCAAATAGCAACATTAGTATTACAATCCAATCCTTCACCGGTCAGCCAGCTTTCCATAGCATATTGACTTTCTTCCTTGAATGCTTTAAAGCAGAACAGGACATGCATGAAAGTCTACTCTACTAAGCCTTACGAACTAAAACACAAAAGCAAGAGGAAGACCAAAGGCAACTAACTCTCTATATACCGATTTCTTGGAATGCCTTTAAACCAAAATACCTGGAAAACATAGCCTGCCAATTAACTTCCCTTTGTTAAAACTGCTACAGAACAAGGAAAAGCACTCACAAACAGTAACTCTTTAAGGAGAATTACTCTAGTTCTATGCTCTTATTACTATAGAGGAGAGAGCCTTAGTAGATAATAAATACATCCTTCTGACCTCCCACCGAAGTTGAGACCTATCAATTATGTAGTAAAGCGCGAACTTCATCCGCATAAGAAGTTTCAGATCTCAAGAATATGTAAATCGACTTATGAAAAGCCTGATGATACCCGTCCTAAGTAGGAGTTTGAAACACTAGCCATGTAGCCTGCCTTACATCCATCAAGAAGTCTTGTCAGAGTCCTATTAACGCGAATGGAAGTTCTTCTTATCTGCAAGTTTGTTCTATCTATTGGATCTTGGCATATGTAAATGTAGAGAAAGGGCTGAATCTGCCTAGCCACCGGACTCAGTCTTAGTCTTTCAATTGAATGCAAATTCCTTGAGTCATATATATCGAAAGCATTCAAGATTAGATTGTCAGTCACTTTCCCCTCCTCCTCACTTTGTTCAGAGTTTCCTTCAGAGCTATAACTTTCATCTTAGAACCTAGACTCTCCATCTTCTCTACCTGTAGTATCCTATCAGCTAGACTCTTACTCTTATGAGCTATACTACCTATTTGAACTTCTAAGAAAATCCCGATTTGATTAGCTTGTAGACCTGACTGTAGGATCGCGAAGGGAGGGAATTGCTTTTAGTAGTTATTAACCAACTTACGTTATAACCAACATCAAGAAAAAAAAAGACTTGACGAAGCCATGACTTACCTATTCCGGATACTAAAGCAAGCATGACATCAAGAAAGCAGCTCCCCCTTCTAATTCTAAGATAGAAACCCTTAGCATTTAAACCTTAAAATAGGCTGCAGTATTTATATACGAAAGTTGAGTTAAAGCGCTCCTATTTAGATAAGTTTTGACTTTATTTTGCAATTCTTAAACAAGCGTTGCGTGGATGCCCTTATATTTTCGAAAGGACGGACTGATATGGGCTTTTTAATCCTAAATCTAAATTACTAGAATTTCTTAAAATCGAAATGGGCAAATATAGAGAACCTTTTCTTGGTAGGTGCGGCTTATAGAGTATCCTTTGAAAGACCCTTTTGTAGTAGGGTTTACATATAGAAATAGTTAAGACCTGGTAGCCGGAAAAGGGAGCACTCCTAGCTCAGCTCAGAGTTATATGAATATTAAGGAGAAATGTTATACTAACTAAGACACTTAATTTCTTTTTATAATGTAGAAAAGCGTACATAGGACAGGATTATGCCTCAGAAGTAGCGGCAAGTTCATAACTAAGCGGAGGCAAAAAGGTTGGGCTCTTGGAAATCTACCGGCCTTTCTTGTTACGGCATCTCCGATTCCCCTATCCTATATTGCTTGTATGTAGTCTTGGAAGTAAAAAGGTATATAATTTTAAAAGGAACTCATTTAGATAGAGGCATAGCCCGAACGAACAAAGTGAAAAAGAAAAAAGCAGGCTTAGGTTTTAGTCACAGGGAAACTGAGTCAACCCGAAGTTCAAATCTCATATATCACTCAGAGCAGTAGGTAAACTCCTTCTGAGAAATAGTATAAAACACCTTACTTTAGCAAAAAAAAAGTTTTTTTTATTATGCTCTGGATTTTCCAAATTACTCAACTAAAGGCTAAACTAGACTTCTTTTTTTAAACCCTCTGCAAAATGGGCATATCCCTAAAAGAGGCTTTTTAGAAGTTTGTCTATTCAGAATCCTTACGTACTTCCACTCCAAGCTACATACTTTCCTTTAGAATATCCACTCAGGTTTACTACCTTTTATATGAGAGTATATAAAACTCTCTTTCCCATATTTTACGAAATCAGGGTACTCATTATTTTTAAGAGAAATTAATTAGGAATTAGGAGGCTCTTTCCTAGGCGGGGTGCGTGCTCTCTTACTTATAAGGCTTTTGCTATACCCTAGAATTAAAAAGGATTTCCTGCGTTCGTTCAATTGCGCATTAGGTTTTTATTGAAAGTATTGACTTTATTTATAGGTAAATCTTATCTTATAGCACCGTATGAGGATCCCTGTTAGGTAGAATTCTAAACTTTCCTTTGTCAATCGAACGGCTGGGAAATCCTATTTATATTTAATAGGAGTCTCGTACACTTTTTTTTATACTTTTTCATTCCAATGTACATAATAATTAGAAAACTTCAATACAGAATTGCATCTGAAAGTATCCTATTTCTCCTATAGGAATTGAGCACTCCTACCTATACCCGAGAACCCGCCTTAAAAACGTAATACGACTTTTCGAATCAGGATCGCTTCCAGTAAAGCAAGAAATTCGTCTATGTTTCTTGCCTAGTGTACCACAGAAAAGGACTCGTTTCAGAAGTTATAGCTTTGAGCGGAAGTCACTTGGTTTACGTATTCCCTTTTGTATTTTTGTTTATTAAAATAAAACCATCAACATGAAATCGCAGAAAGCCTTGAATTTTAGACCTTAGCTTTAGAAAATAAAGAATTTCGTGAAAGTTTCTAAACTAAAGCATTTGAAAGGGAGGTGGGCATCTAAAACAGAGAAGTTCCTATATATACTTGACTTGGGTTTAGATATCTAAAAGCAGGGGAGTTACTAAGCTTTTCGGTTGTTTCTTAAACGGGAATAGGGGAATGAGAGTACCGGAGTTGTCAGTCAATCAAGATAAATCTTTCCTTATTGCTTATTTTATTGTTGGATTTAGTTTATAGGGGTAAGTTTTAAAGGGAAAGAATAAGGCTTTTGTACTAAAAGTCTAGTTAGCAAAGAGCTCAAAATCCTGCGGGATAGAATAAAGTAAGGAATTCAATTCAACATTATATAGTAAATATCGACTCAAAAAGCTTGGAATAATATTAGAAATTTGAAAAGTTTTGGGTCAAAAGCAGGGAGTAAAACTTGTTCTTTAGGAGAGTTTAGTTCTAATTTGTTTGGATATTTTAAGTTTTTAATCCTATTATCTTAATATAGGGTAGGCTCTTAGATATAGACAGAGTGGGCGGATACTTGTACGTATAAAAAAGATGCTTTTTGTTTGTGCATGTGCCTAACTGAATTCCTTGACGTGGGGTCAAGGAAACTCTAAAATAAAATATCCGGGAATAGCTTGGATAGGAAAGCGGACCTTCTCTTTCATTCTATTTCCTTGTGCAGATTACAAAGGAAAGAACTCCTATTTGACAATATTTCATTTCTGGATTCCTGTTTCAATTTAACACAACCGAAAGCAGAGGAGGCTCCCCTTATTTACCTCGATTTAGACTTTACTATAACAACCCGGGTCTCGTAAATAGTGTAAGGCGGTCTATACTCTAAGACTATTAAGCGTTAACCTTCCTCGGGGATCGGTAACAAGGACTTATGTATAGAGCTCTCTTCTCTTTTAATGATAAGAACAAGGAACATTAACAAAGGCAAACTCTTTATTTAATAGATATCTTATTGACTAAGGAAATTCCATTAATACAATAGATAAACCATTGCCTAGTTAATTCATTAGCTTCAGAACAAGGTAAATACACTATCAAGAAGGAAAACTCATTAACCAACAACTCCCTTTCTTCTGTCTTTAGGGAAGTTCTTTACAAATAAGCTCTGTTCCTATTAATAACTGTGTTAATAATCTCATGTACTCGGTAATACTAAAGGATAGCTTTCCCAGTTAGTAAGACTGCTTTGATATTTTGTTACTGCTTTCCGGTTCTCAGTTAATTAAAGGGAAGAAACTCTGCCTCTGCCGTGGTGCAGTACTTAACTATATCTAACTATATAGTATGTGGTTTTGAGTCTTGCAAGAGTAGCTCAAGAGTGAGGCTCGGATATAGGGGTGTTAAGCTCCTTATAAAGATGTTCAATTTTTATCTATTTATAGGACTAGTTATATAACCCTTTATTGTCAGGAAATACCCGTGTAACAAAGGAACTCCTCTTAACAAAGCTTGGATATTTACTAGAATTACTAGAAACAAATTATGACTCTTAACTTAAACTTGCTCATAACATAAATAGACTAAATCTACAAAAGGGACTCCTCTAAACTACCCATTGAGGCCAGAACCCTCTTTCACTTGAGTTCACTTACCGAAATTCATTGCTTAACTTTAACCAGAAACACCAATACCTTTCATGCTTTCACACCTCCTTTTATTTAAGTCTCTTATCCATTAGCAGCTGCTAACAAGGACATTTGCAAGACTACAAGAATACCAATTAGACCGGTTCTGCTTACAACAGATGCTTTCTAGTTATGAAAAGAAATAGAATCTGTACATTCCTTTTACAGCTTTACAAACCCAGAATACTTCCTAGCTACAATTCTGAAAGCTCTCTTTGCCTACAAGAGAATAACTTCCGCTCGCTAAAAGAACTAATACCACTAAACAAGGAATACAAAATCTTAGAATCCAAAGAAAGAGCTCCACCTACAAGCGAGGATTTAAAGAATTGTTCTAAATGGAAAGCATCTCTTTGTTGTAAGCTAGGGAAGTTTATCTTGTCAGGATTCCGGTAATTGTTCTCTTGTTTGAGTTAAATCTTATGTTATGGTAAAGGTGTTCACAAGATTCTTAAAGTTCTTAATCTTATAAAGGAGGAACCTGGATAATTAGTAACTCTCTAGGAATTGTTACTTTTTGTGTTCTATTCTAGTTGAGGGTACTTTCCGATCCGATCTATGTGTGTGCTCATCTTAATCTTAGAGGTTCCTGAACTAATTGTAACAGAATATGTATTCCTTCATTTATTACCTTTTGTATTTTTTGTATTCGCATGAGGGAAAGCTGTCCCAAGTGTAGCACTATTCCAAAGCAAGCTATTTGACAGTGGATAACAGATTCTGATTCTTTCTAGAGTTTAGGTATTTAGATTCCAAGGAGTTCAAGTGTGTGTAAGCAAGGGAATATCTTGTAGAAAACTTTTTATTCGGATCTAGATAGATGCTGATAGATGGTAAAGGTGTTCTAAGTCTTAATGAGTTAATGGTAAGCGGTAGCTGCTAGATACCTATGGTCGAGATTTGAGTTGAGAGTAGATTAGGTTCAGCTATTTAGGAGAGCAGATAATTGTTGCTATTTCTGAAGGAAGTCAAGCTGTAGCTAATTCTCTTTGTTTAGGAAAGCCTGGGAGTGCTTATCCGAGAAGGTATTCTTGTCTTAGTTCTTCCGGTCTAGTAAGTGTAGT
>JAYMTI010000049.1:0-27332 GCA_036897505.1 Pelargonium transvaalense | reverse complement strand
AAGCCGTTGTATTGAGAAAACCCCATGTTATTTAGACTGATTTGTAGTAGTACTCTACTAAAGCGCGCAGGAGTCACTTTCCCTTTATATATAGGGTGTCCTATAATAATATATGTTAATAATTATTAGAACTAAGTAATGAGTTCGGGTTGCTAGAGAGAACAGAACCCTTAATATGAAATTTTGTCTACGTATCTTGTAACGCTATATCTCACAGCAAAGAAATTCTAGTACTTTTCTTTATTCAAAAGGGATTCTAGTTCTCAAGAAAAAAGAGTCTAGTATGGCTAAAAGTATTGTGATATAACTCCTTTCCCTGAAAAGGGACCTTTTCGTATATAGGCTTTCATTTGACAAGTTTAGGGGTATAAAATTTATGAAGTAATAAAAAGGAATTGACTTTAGCTCTAGAATTTACACTTGTTAAGCTGTCTTTTACCCCCGTCTTTTGCCTTGGATTTCCTATATTTAAATATTTCAATTATCTACCCTTTTTAGTTTAGAAAGCCGGAACCTTTACTTTTCTCTATCTTATTCTTAATCCGGATACCTGTAGCGGTAATGCCACTCTTCTTAGTGCAACCTGTACTTATCCTATGGGTATTCCTCTTATTCAAGCGCCTGTATGTAGCTATTTATTGTACCTAGTGTATTTTTCTATAGTAGTAGTGTATTATTTTAGTTAGTTTCAAAGTTCTATTAATTGTATTAGATAGCTGTCTTTATAAGGGATATTCCCTCTTGTTCTAAAGTGGGCAATCCCTTTGTGGATTATTCCACGAAAAGTTAATAAATAGGAGGGGTATGTTTGAATTTCGTATCAAGGCCAAGTAAGCTACCTGTAAGAGTCAGTTTTGCATGGATTAATTTCTACTAAGAGGGTTTTTAAACTTCTGTAATAATACTGTATTGATCGCACCTCACTACAAGGATCCAATCTAATTTAAGTCTGAAATTTGAGCGTTTAGGCATTTCCTCTTTTCTGCTCTATCACCTGGAGATTTCCATTTAAACTTTCTTTGTATTTGTAATCCCAGAGTTCTTGTTTGATCACATGCATACTTGTTCCTACTAAACTAAGCAGCCCCGCTCACTTAAGAACTTGTGTCTTATATATACTTGTCGTTCTAGTTTCCACAAACCTAGATTCTTTTAACACGCAAATAATGAATCTCTTTCAATCAAGGAAAGAGCTTTGCCTTTAAAACTTCTCCACCTTATGAACAGGAGTAAAAGCATAAAACTTGAACTTAAGACCGGTTATTAATTTAACTACTATGTTATGTGTAATTTTTCATAGTGAGGCTAAGAAGAAAAGAGTAGAGATCTTTATATAATTAATAAGGAAATCCTGCATACAATATTTGGAGGTTACAAGGTTTTATTTCTTGTATTTAATTTATTACAGCTACTGAGACAGATAAAGAAAGGGGTTGAAAGTAGACTTGGTTAAACATGGATTCTGCCGTCTTTCTATTTCACTTCGACTTTTACTGGATTTTTAAGAGTATGAGTAAACACTTTTTTTTTTCAGAGCCTAAAGTTATAGTCCCTTAAACTTTTTGAGAGCTGCTGTAGGTTTGTTCCCTATATTAAGGAGAGTTAGCAATATTTAGTGCCCTTAAGTAGGGTCTAAATTTCCCTTTTTCGGAATTACAGGATTATAAGCTATCGTTAGATCTGGATAAACCAAAAGGTGCCTGGTCTTGTGCGGCATTATATAGAGCTAGGTTGCCCGCATTAAACTGGCGGAGCAATTGGCTTAGTCAAGGGCGCTCCTCTTATAGGGTCTTCCAGGGCATTTCTAGTATTTGTTAGCTTGCGGAATTCGCCAGGGTTTTGCATGGTCACTCTTAGTTTAATAAAAGAATTCTATAAAGTAAAAAAATTCCTGCATTTGAGAGAAGCGGGTCTCCAATACACCCTATAAAATGGATTTAGTTAGATATTTCTATTTCACTAGGGAACCCTTATCAGGGCTAAGACGAATCTCCTTTAGCTACGGAGGATTACATAAAATGAAAAGCTTTCCAGTATCAACCAAGATAATAAGTATAAAAGTCCAGGCCAAGCTTAGCAGTTTTTACATCTGTACTCAAGTACTAAGCTCACATACTAGTAGAAGGATGCAGATAAGCTCTTAACTAAAAGCTAGTTATAAAAAAAATTTTTGTAGGAAAGCTTATCACTATGAGAAGCATAAATGAAATATAAGACACTAACCCCTTTCGACAATTACAATACACCTTGAATTTGAAAGACTTGCCCTAGTACGTACAAGAATTTCTTAGTTATTCGTTCAAGTGCCTTACCATTAGACGAAGTACTCTATTAGTCTGCAATTCCTAGTTAATCAAATACGTATAAATTCTAACTACAGCATGCTGCCGACTTGCCCCATTCTTAGGCGTTTCCTTTACCGCATTTATAGCTTCGCTTCTAGCTGTAGGTTCGTTTGCCAGGTATAAATATTTTAATACCTTGTAGCTATAACCGGAATTTACTAAGGGTAGCTTTAGCATTAAAGGTTTTGGGTTATTATAAAGATTGCAGGATGCTTTTGGGCTTCCGAGCCTAACAAGTTCTTTGGCTAACACGAATTCAAACCTATACAGATACTCAGATAGTGGTCCTGGATAGATAGATTATTTTATCTTACGCTGTCTTTTAAACTCTGTACCTAGACGGAGGTAAAGGCATGGAAAACCCTTAGAAACGCGTTAAGGATCCTCTAGACTAGCTTTGTTATTCCTTTAATTGACTTAAAGAACTAGTTTTTCGAAAGGCATAAAAGTCCTTGATAGTAGTTTTTGAATCTCTGTAAATAGTAACGGGTTTGGTTTAGGAGAGTCCCGCCCAGCTACAGGAAGTTTTTAATGTATAAGATTACCAAAATAAAGAGAAAGAATTCAAGCAAATATCAAGAATTTCCATGTTCGTGCATACATAATAGAGCCCTCCTAAGAAATCGGTAACATGAAATAAATGAAAATCCCCGTTTTACACCACTTTCCGTTTAAAGTAAAGTTGCTGTCAAAATTCTGAATTACTTGGCACCCCCTCTAGCTACCCATACTAGGGTCAGGACTGTATTCTTATACTTTATTACTTATCAAACAAAAGCACTATGACTTAGACTAAACTTTTCCTTTTGCAGAGGTTTACCTGACACCCTTAGAGAATCTCGAACCAGGGAGTACTAAAAGTCCTTACCCGTATCTAACTAAGTAAACTTATTCGTATGTAATCCAATAAAAAAAATTTCTTATCTTATAAGTTAGGATGTCCGAACAATGCTAAAAAGGAAAATATCCTTCCAACCTTAGTCTTCAAAAGTAGATCTGTCTACCCCATCTGAAATCCACTTTGTTCAAATCCGTAAACGCTTAATAGACGAAGCTCGCACTTTAGTTTCATTGAATGAGTAGGCCCTCACATACAAAGAATTCCTTTGTCAAGCAAGGATATCTCGTAATTTGTATTTTTGCTTCAAAGTTTAAGCTTTGCTTCGGGTATAGGTAGAATTGACAAGGCAATCGGGGGTTCTATGAAAAAGCATCTTTTCCTTGGACAAGACTTGTAAGCCATTCTAAGGCAATTTTCGCGACGTATAACCGGAGTAAGTAACCCCAGCGTATGCTTTTTCAACCTAACTTTGAAATCCCCTATTAAAACTAGAATCCCATAGAACTCTTCGCTGAGCATAAACACAAGCTTTTAACTATTGTCATATGAGTGCGAATAACCTTGGTTTACTATCTTAGTATTCCTTCCATTTACGAGAAAGCCCCCTGTTCTTCACTTTCACTTATTCTTTATAAGAGATTTTATTGCCCGCGGTTCATTAACACGAGGCCCCTTCATTTTTTTTTATAAGACAAACTTAAGTGGGAATTAAGGTCCTTTTGCCTTACGTACTTTTTAGAACATATACCACTTACTGAGGAGACAAAACTCTTACGTTTTTTTTCTTTTCTTTTTCTACCCAACCCTTCAGATCTCTATACTTGGGACTAGGGCGCGTGTTATTCATAAAAGTCCCTTTATAATAACGGGTTTCAAAAAATCCCTGTTCCTTAGTTCTATCTAGCAAAAACTGCATTATTTAGCAATACATACAACACCTGGTGTATAGACGGTCAACATCAGCCTTCAGTTTACTTTTTTCGAGATTCATACTTAATATAAAATTTTTGCATATTATGAAGGAGCTTCCTTAGTGAAAAATTCTACTCTCAGTGAGTTATAGCTTTACCAAAATTCTTTTCGTTTTAAAGCTTCTACCGCGTGCATACTCCCTTCGAAAAGCGAGGCTCCTTTATTATTTAAGAAACCCTTAGTTCAAGTACCCGGTATATTTTCGTTTTTAGAATTTGCTTTTGTTTTTACTATACTTCACTTCTCGAAATTAGAGTTATGGACTAAGTCGGCGTTACTGTGTAAAGAATTCGCGAGGCTTGAATCAGATGTAACGAGGGCTTGTACTATTCTAAGAGTATAAACTTTTTCCTTTATAATTTGAAAACTAAAGAATAACCTTTCCGTGTCTGTCCTCTCCTAATGATTCCTAATGATATTACGCACTATGTTCTGGGAACTGGGAGAAGAGGAATCCCTAATTCTAATGAAGATAAATAAAGAGTTTACAAATTATGTTTCGAAACAATTAAAGACCCAATTGAGTCAAATTTGAAACCCTTTAAGCATAAACTTGAAGTGTCATAGATTATCTCTTAGGCCTTCTACTTGTTTTAGTATCCGATTTCTATTTCTATGTAAAAAAGCCCTCTTACTAGTTTAAGGAAATCCAATTAACTAAGGAAGTCTTAACAATAAGGAAAACTCTTTAACCAATAGGAATCCTCTTTCTTACCAAAGCCCTTGAGTAATTACTTGGTTATATAGTTTTCCTTATCTCTAAATCCCTCCTTACTCGAGTGTGATTTTGAAACTCTTGCAGGGCCTAATAACTACGAATAGAGAAACAATCGGCTCACAAAAGGATAATATTTCAATTTATTAGTACTGGGGAAATCCTCGACTTTATATTATAGTAGTGCTTTAAGTTTATAATTTGTTTCTCTCCTATATGCATATGCAGCCTTTACTCCCAAGTATTAGTATTAGAATCATAGGTATTTTTTAGTAGTGATGTACCGAAATATAACTAAAGTCTATTTATTGCCTAAGAAAGACACAAATAAGGGCACTTTTTGACACCAAGGCTGGCTGAGATTAAATACCGATCCTTTTTCTGAGGAAAGAAGAATTGCTTTGGCCCTTAATCGTTCCTTGTGACTGACTACTTTAAAAGCTAGGGAAAATACCTCTTAAAAGACTTCCCGAGACTAGAAAACAACAAGATAACCCTGTACATAGAAAGACTTCTAAATCCAAAAACGGAAATACGAGAAAGGATTCCTGGCTTTTAGACCCTATATTGTAACGCCTGTGCCCCCTTTCTAATTCCTTAGTCCCAGATACTAAAACAAGCAGAACACGAAACCTTATTCTTCATTTGTTTGCGCCCCGACTAATTAATTAGGAACTCTTACTAAGAATCCTTAGAGTTAGTATCTACTCCTAGTTGTTATTTGCTTTTATTCTGGAGCTACTACAGACCTAGAATAAAAACAAAGTTACCCATTAAAAATGACTCTTTATATACAATAGAAACTATCTATTACCTAATAAGTAAGGCACTTACTCCCTCACACCTGGCTGTATTGCCTGTATTACTCACTTCGTGAATTTAAGGGAACTGTAACTCCAATAGAAAACAAAAAAAAACCAGTGCTTTATTCCCCTTACTGTCCTTAATATCTAGAGTTAGTTCCTTAACCTACAACTTCTTTCTTTTCTTCTAAGGAAACCTTATTACCGAGCTCTTTAGACTTATACAGCTAAAACGAATCTCTTAAACTTGTTAAGGAAATCTCCTACTCCTATTTAGTACTTCTTTAGACCCGGTTAGGAAACAATGAAGCTGAGGGCTTGTTACTCTTCTTATCTTTATAAAGGAGAGGAAAGATAAACGGATTACTAGCTAAAGCTAGCCTACTCCTAATTCTTTATGAAAGCAATTCCTATTTTCAAGGTTTCCCGTTTATATACATATCTAATTCTTTTATCTTAGTTACAGAACTCATTCTTTAGGACGCTTATACGCTTACCGAAACTCTTTCTTAACCCCCTTTAAGCTTGTCACTACCCTTCCTTTCCTAAGTTCCCTATTTCATTTCGTTCTCAGGCTTTTCTTAGTTAAGGAGTTGCCCGTTTCTTACCGAATTGACTTAAAGTCAACATGTTTCCCAATCTTCTTTATCAAAATTTCCCAATTAAGCAAAGAAGGCTACAAGCAATTCATTAGTAGCAAACTCCTTGAAAGGCGTAAACAAGACTCGAAAAGTCAGGAATTAGAGAGGCTCTCTGACTTAAAGGAAATTCCTAAATAGAAGTGAAGTAGGCTGCAATCTTGATAAAGGGACACCGAATGGTTATATAAGAGTTTCCTACTCTGATCCTTTCTAGGATTCCTAAATATGATAGAGAGAACCTAGGGTATATACCCCCGAACGGACTACCCAGAAGTAAGAAATGATAACAAGTATAAGATTCCTGGATTAAATCGAATGTAAAAAGACTCTGTTGACTTTTTTATATTCTACACTCAGTTAAATTTAAACAACTCCTCTCACTTCATAGGAAAGCTCCGCAGAAAGTTAAGAATATTTCCATTAATTGTAAGCCTAATACCCTTTCCTACCTACAGAAATGCCGTTAGCAAGCACTTTATATAATACAAGGTAATACACTGATGAAGCACTATTTCTTTCAAATTGAGTATCTCTTTAACGCAACCCTTTGTTGTTAGGAACCCTCATATGCATAGAATTTCCTCACCTATCGTAGAGTAACCCCTTGCATTTGAAACCAAAAGTAAAAGCATTTCGTTAATAATTAGGAAGTCTCGATCCGCATAGTAGTTAAGTGAGTAACACTTTTAACATACAAAGTACTTGAAAAGCACTCTATAAAAGCACTCTATTGGACTATAAAGGCATGTGATATACCAAGTAAAAAGGTATAAATCTCTGTGCCCAAAAAGCAATTTTTTAATGACGGGTTTTCCATGAACCTACAATTTACAAAGGGGTAAGCTCTTAACTAAGCAAGGTTTCCTTCTTCGACTCTGTGGATTTAGAAAATAACTAGTCGACTTATAGTGCCAGTATCTTGTTTAATTTGTGGCAACTGGGTCTACCTTTCTCCTCAAGGTCTCTGTATGACATATTTAAAGAAAGTACAGGTTTAGAAATCTCCGAGCTTTAGCTCCTAAGCAGTAATTGTACAGCTTACAGATCTGCAGGTGTTACCACATTAAAACCCCTTTTTTATTTTTCACTGCGCGTAAAGGAGTCAAAGTCTAAATAACGGAAAATAAGTTAGAGGTTGACTAAGAGGTTACCAAAAACTAGTCCAATACAAAGCCTTTTAGTCGAAAGCCGTACTACTTGAATTTAAGTAAGGAAATAACTCCTTCCTTCCTTAAGCAGCTTTATTAATTAAGCTCTTGGAATTAAAAGTATCTAGAAGGGCCTCCTCTTAACCTGATATTATTACACCTTAAAAGAAAAAAACCGTTAGACGAAAGAATTTATATAAATATCAGCCCCTTCAACATTTTTTTTATATGTAAGCGGTTTCTAGTAAAAAAAAAGTCTTACGTATAAAAACTGTCGTATTCCTTTAGTTTGGAAGTCTTTATAGGCCGGCCCCTAGGGCTGTGGTTATGGTCTTCTTCATTGACTTTCCTTTTTTCTAGTTTCACTAAAGACAATTATAATATACAACAGAGTTTCCGTATCGATGCTGTTGTTCTAGAGTGTCTCCCCTATTTCCATAATATTGAACGATTTATACTAAATGCTTTCGTTAGGTTATATTTGTTCATTCCATTGACACTTAGAAAGAATTTCCAGCTAGGGCCTGATTAATAGTACAGGGTAACGGAAGTAAGTCTTCGATACTTGGTTGATATGATAATAGCTAAAATGTAAATACAAAAAGTTTTAGGAAATGATAGCTGTCAATCTAAAGAAAAAATAGTAATTAAAATAAACCCGGTATATAAAAAGACTTTCAAGGAAAACCTATTCGAAGAGCTAGCAAAAAAGTTACAAGACACTTACAGATAGTTTGTTACTATACTAGATTGTAGGAGGGATTCAACACTAAAAACCACAAAAGAGAATTCTCTATTAACAGCAAAAAGGTATTCCTTACAGTGACCTATCTAATTAAATTGTTATTTAATAAAAGAAGTAATTTGTTACTCTAAATTCCAATTTCCTGGTATGCTTTTCAATAAAAAGAACCCATAATTAATACTAAATCCCCTAAAGAGATAGAGTCTGGTGAAGAGAATTTTTTTAGAGTTTTAATATTAAGTATCTTGCTTGAGACTCCCGGATAAAAGCTATTCTTTAAGTGAATTCAGTAAAAAATATACTCCACAATTCCCCGATCATGTGTATATGAACCTATTGACACAAGGCAGTACTATAATAATCAATCAGATACTTACTTAGTATACAGAGTTCAAGAAAATCTACTTAATACTTGGTAGGGGTTTCCTGTAGAAGCTCGTTTTAAGATATAGGGGGTACCCGCCTCTTCTCAGTATTTCTTAAATGAAAGGAGTTTTTTAATATGTTTTGTTGTATGATATTTTAAGATTCCTCATAATTGACCAAGCAAAGATAGAATTAGCTCCCTTCGCTCGAGTATTCAACAGATTAAGCAACCCGGTAAAAGGGTCTTCGTTTCGGACCTATTTGTTTGTAATATAAAACTAGTACTCCTATATAAACACAACCCTTAAATTAGACGCGGGCTCAGTATAAGCAGAAGGAATCTTTAAGTAAAGTATTTTAAGGGTTTTCCATCTATAGCTAATAGCAAATCAGGCAGCTGAGATAAGCCGAGCGTCCCGAGCATGGGCACACCTATTGGTAGGTAAATACTCAAATTAAAACATCTTTTTTTTTAACGAACCCCCTCTAGAGCCCTAATAACGTCAGTATTCCCCTTTACGTTTTTAGACATCAATAGACAACAAGGAAATAACGCAAAACTTAGGATAGTGAGGCTTTTCGCTTTAGTTGAACCTTTTAAAGTGAGATAAGGGTAGTGAGTTCGCCAATTTACTATCACAAGATTTCTATTAAAAAAGATCCCTAAGTCTGGCTTATATACTGCTTAGATCCACGATTGTTATACGACTTATGGTAATGCCATCTATTCAAGGAAAGTCTAGATTTCCTGTGTTCAGCTTAAATGCAATGTTGAATTTCGGGATATCCTAATACCATCCAGTCAAAGCGGACTTTACTAAATTACATTACATTTAATTGTATTACTCCTACTATACTTTGAAAATGAAAATATGTATCATCTCAAAAGCGAACTTGTGCTTAAAATGGCTTGGATCAACGAAGGATAACCACTTTCTTAATTAATAGTTTCTACTTTACAACCTCCTTGCATACATAATGCTGCTAAGGTTTACTCTTAAGACTCAAAACTTGCAATATCCAAATTAGGACTAGGATCTCCAAAAGACCTACTGTACTGAGAATCCCTAAGTCCTTGAGACAAGTCAGCTTTTCTTCTATTCTGTAAGTGATGTCTATGTAATTATCGCTACTATAACAAACAAAAGAAAAGGGGGTTTCTATAAGAAGATCTAAAAATTCACCGGAATAAGTCTCATCCGATTATAAAAGTACCCTTGATTGAGAATAAGAAAAAAACCTGTGGAATACGCTCTAGTAGGAAATTTCTCGTTTGGTTTTTCAGTTTTTTTTAATACTTAATACTAAGCAGTGCCCCTGCATAAACGGGTTCCCCCTTTAGAAGAAAGTCAGTCTTTCCTATGTAATTTCATAGGTATTAATACAAAGAATTGTGTACGGATAAAGATGCCTTATTTAAGTTTGGAAGCCTCTGTATTAAGTAAGGGGCGGGGTATAAAAGAAAGAAAAGGCTGTGTCCAGGTATAGTTTTCGGAATTACAAGTATAGGAATTGCTCCTTGTTGTTTTCTACAGTAGCTAATGTCTCTTACTTCGCTTTAGGATTTCGAGAAAAGGTATGCTGGTAATAGGGTCTAAATTATTGCTTGTAAAGAGAATCGTGATTATAGAGGCGCACTTTATACTTATGGTAGAGATCTTGTGCGCTCAAGGATTATCCGTTAGAGGACGAGATAGTAAACACTATACTACAATTTAGGTACATTTTAGACAGCAGTCTCCGGGGTCCTTATTTGTTTGCTACTCTTAGTCAAGAAACTTGAAGCTAGGAGAGTCCTTTAATTAACAAGGAAGCGCTGTCTTCGATATGTCATATTGGGGCCAGGTAAATAGATAGGTGTTAGGAAATTCGGATTTGGTAATAAGACTAAAAAGGAAATCTCTTGTAAATGGACTATAGTGGATCTATGGAATAAATAGAAAGTGTATAAAACTTCCTGACCCAAGACATAAAAAAACCCTTTAAGAAAAAAGAAATTTTATAGATATAGGAGCTTCTTATTCTATTTGTTTATAAGGAATTAGTTAACAGTTTATAGAGAATATATCAGTTAATATACCGGTACAAGATTTTTGCTGTCTACTTGAGGGGATTTAGGTACTTTTACATAGTGTAGTAATGTCTTGCGGGGTATAGTATATTAGAAAACAAGTGATTAGGCGCGCTAAGAACTTTACAAGATTAGGAAGTAGGGGTTTTAAGTTTCCTATTGAAAAGACAAGTAGGTTATTAATAAATATCAGGAATTTTTTTAGTATATGGGGCTCCTCCCTAGTATTCTAGGGACCTATAAGTATGCTTATATGGGTTCCGCTTATAAACCCCTTTTGTTTTTGCGAGAAGAAAGAACCCGGGTTAAGAATTAGTTAATTCTAGAATCGTCTAAGTATTATACAAGAACTAAAATGTCTTAGGTATCATACTTTTGATAAGGTAATCCTTGAGCGGTGCAACAGAGGATTATGAAAGACAGTATAAAACTTTGTTGAGGGCTATATCCATAAGCAGTAGAAATTATATATAAGAGACGCAAGTCCAAATTTAGGGTTCTAATTGTTTGTAATAAGTACTAGAGGAGGCCTCCCTTAGTGTTAGTGAGTATTAAACCTGGTTTATGGGCTCGGTTCTTTGGTAGAATATTCTAGGACAAAGCCCTTTTAAACTTAGGTTTACTACTTTTCACAAGAAAGAAATTAAGCCCTTTATAAAGAACTTGTTTTTGGAAGCCTTTTCCTATTAACCTCCAGGCAACAGTATTTGAACTTTCGATAGACTTGGATTATAGCCCACAAGTATACTTTTAAATGTCTTTTCCTCCATAGTCTTGCTTTTACTTTACCTATGGAGGCACTGGTATTTCTTCTTAGGATCTTTCCATTAGTTAAAACCCGGAGCAACCCCTAAAAGTATATATAAGAGAGTATAAGGGCTCGAGTAGAACAGCTAATTTTGAATATATACCAAAAGCCTTGGAGAAACAAGTATCTTACTAAACTCCTTTTGATTTCTTTTTGGTTATCAGCCTACAAAGTCTGTAGAACGGTATAAGTTTTTTTTTCTTTGAAATTGCATTCTATTTCAAAGAATTTGGAACTCTTTTGCGGGGTTTTTCTAGGCACACCCGTATTTGAACCAACAACATCCTTAAAGCGTGCACTATACGAGTCTCTTTTAAATCAGAAGCCGGGATTAACGCCCTATCCTTGTTTTTACAGTCGAGGATTATAATCCTTCAACGGGTCTGTACTAGATGATTATATCTAATAAAAATATTATAGGTTGAAATTAAAAAAAAGATCTTGATTGAACTTTAGTACATTCAGTATTTATAAGTTAACTCACATTAACAGCTTATTACTAGCCTAAAAAAGCATTAGTTCGAGACGTAGTTTATGCATTTACTAGTTTACTAGAAAGTTGCACTCAATTAAAGAGTCAAAATCTAGACTTTGTTTGGTAGGCTCCTTAAGAGAAATTTTATTTCTTTAGCTTAGCTATGTCGCAATGCTGTGGTATATGTCTGATATAACCTGTAAATTCTAAGGGGACTACATTCATTTATAGAGTTCAGTAGAAGACTTCACATTCGCACCTTAATATCTGGTTGACATGTATCAGTTGCATATCTAATTCTTAAGAGGCTTTAAGTAAATAGAATCGTGGAAAGATAAAGATTCCTGATTAATCAAGCAGAGTCAAACAGATATAAGGATTTCTTAATTAGACTAGACTTTTTAGAACCTATCCGCTAGGATTCTGCAATTGGAATCTATGGATGCATGGGTGACCTTCCTACTATATCAAATGGCCACTCTTAACCCGATTAAGTATAGTCTACATATAGGAGTGATGTTTTCTAAACAATAAAATTTTTTACGGTTTTAGTTTAACTTTTGATTATCATTGTAAAATGGAATCACTTAAATAAAAACAACTCTACTATGTTATGCCGCGGAAGATTCGGGTCAGCCTAGCGCGGGGTTTTAGCTAGCGTTTTTAGGACTCTTTTGATGAAATAGAAATACCTCTAGAATGATAAATAGGGCACCACTTTTAACTTAACAAAAAAAAAAGGTGAAAAAAGACGCTTACTATCCCATGTACAGACCTAGTAAAAGACAAATACGATACTAATCCTTTACTCTGGGCAGCTCAGGTACTTTTTGTACAAGTTACTAGCCCCTCTTTTTTTTTTTGAATTTACATATTCTTTTTTTAATGCTAATAAAGTTAGGTAGTTAATAGAGTCCTTAGTTATACATTTCACAAGTATAAGACCTTCGACCAACCAGTAGTTTCCCAATCATGTAAAGCTAAACTCATTTTAATTCGGGAGACCCTTGCCCCTCAGCTTCCTAGTAAAAGTAGGACTTAGAAAGGGACAAACTACAAGGGTTTTCAAATGATATTTTTGTCTTCTAGTTACTCCGAAATCCTTAAATTTATAGAAGTCTTATGTCTCTTAATTAATAAAGAAGTGACTACTTATGAAAGATCTAAATGGGACCCCGGAACTAGGATTCACCTTTTTTTTTTCCTTAGAAGCCCTTTTATTTTAAGTCGTATGGTACCGAAAACCACAATTAACCTTAAACTTTATTAGCTAAAGGAACCTATATTTACATACAAGGCATTTACTTCATTCCTTGACTTTTCCTTAATGAGTAAGAAACACCAAAGCTAAAGTAATGGAATGGAATGGATAGTATTAAAATAGTGCAGCTCTTCTTCTTATTAAATGTACTAATTAGAGAGTCTTCCTTAGCCCTTTTCGTGCGTTAAAACACGAGTCACTACCCACCTCACGTACTCTTTTTTCTTCATTTCTCAAAATTACTCCAAGAACTCTTATATCTTATAATTATACCCCCAATATTCCTAAATGCATAAAATACCCTATCACTTCAAATGCAGGCCTAAGAGACTTTTAGGGAATTGAAAACTCGGTAACACTAAAGGACCACTATCATACTTATTACTCAAAAACTAGAATTCCTTGTATCACAATTTCAGGGAAACTTTAAATTCCTACTTTATATTACAACAGGGATAGATACTAAGACTCTATACCTAATATACTAAGACTATAAGGTAATTACCCCTAAAGAATACTAATACCAAAGAAGAATATCTAGACTATCCTAGCTATCAAGACCTATAAAAGAGTACAACTAAGACGGGGAATACAGCTATAGGAATTAAAGGAAAACTCTTGAGAAAAAGTCCCCAGCCTCTTTGTATTACATATTACCAACTGCTTTTTATTCCTTGTTTTTACAGAATATCGGGGGCTCTCATTAAGACATATTTGGGAGTCTACATGTAAGTACACAGCAAGGTGCTTTTGTATATTCAGGGCTACTTATTTAAACTTCCTGTACAAGAACTCCTGCAATTCAACTATCACTATCTAGGAAAAGGGATTCGAACTCGTGCATTCTTGTCGTTTTATAGATCATTTTTCTAACCTAACAGCTTAGCTAAATTCCTTAATAATGAAAGTTTAGTTCGTATAAAGTTAGGCTTTTCCTGGAATAAAAGAATAGTTCTATCTAAATAGGAGGTAATAGGCCCCTCTTGGTGTACTTACTAGCTAAAACATCTCTAGAACTAGTCATTCCTTTTGTATCTCAGCTAGTGCCCACTAAATACTCAATTTCATTTAGTCTTTTCTTCGAGATTCTGTGCCTGCCACTAAAAAGTTTGTTTGTAAGAGTTATCTAGCAGGAGTTCTACCATTAGGATGGAGCAAGTCTCGTAAATGGGCTAGGAATACAGTAGAAATAAAGTCTAAAAACTGCGGTTTGGGGGTACCCTTTTCACTTTTGTTTATATGTCCCCTAAATGAATAAGGTATAGCTCTGAAAAGTATTATAGCTTTTAGAAAAACGGGTCTGTAAGGTATTATGACTAAGAAGATTCTGAAAGGAAGTCGATAAGCAATTTTAGGCAATTAGAACCTTTGTCTTACTGTGTTACTGTATTCCAGTTAAGGTTAAGGGCAGTTCAAGAAATCTATAGAGTAATTAGATGTATAGCTAAAGGAGGCCATGTTTTTCCTAGTTTACCAGATCTGGTTTTTTTTGACGAATCGCGGATCTAAATCCATTAATACATACGCGCATGGGTGTTCCCCGGCAAGAATCCTATTTACTTTTGAAAAGAAGTACTTAAGTATTCCGCTATACTTTTATCTAAAATATTGTCAAGTTAAAATGGAGATATAAGGAGTTTGTATAAAACGAAATTTGGAAGTATCTTAAGTTCCGGGTGAATTGTTGTTTCTTGGAAATCATTTTATAGGCAAAAGGGCACTCCCGAAAAAGATATCCTAACTGTAGAAGGACTTAATATCTACTCCTCAATACCACTAATTAAAGAAAAGGAATGCGTATGAAATAGAGGCCTAAGTTTATAGAAATTCTTTCTTTTATCTAGACTTTAGCTACTCCCTTGTTGTATACAAAGGCTTTTAGAATCAAGATTTACTACATAATAATTTGAAATTCCTATCCCGAATTAGCTTTAGAGAGTCCGTACAGTAAGAGATTTCCCTCTCTATTTAATATCCCAGAACCGGGCACTAAAACAGAACAAGAGTCAAACTCCTTATTTACTGTAACTTATTGACCTTCTCCTTGATTAGAGTTTTGCTTGCTAGGATTTTCTAACCTATTTTCCCAATTACTTTGTACGAAATTCCTTTAGCCCTAATAATTGTTATACTGGATCCCTTTGGTTATGAATCCCCCTTAGCTTTACCTTTTTCTTCGAAATACTTAAACAAAAGCTCCTTTGGCTTACTAGAAAACAAGGGCAGAGCAGCAGTCAAATTACCTTGTACTAAAGCAAAACACGGAAAAAAAACCTTGTAAACAGAGGAACAACACAAGCAGATAACGCCTCTCCTCGCATCCTTTTCTATTTACCCCGAGACTAGAAAACAAGTAGTACATGAATGCCTTAATAGCCACCAACAAAGACTTCATAACTTGTTTCTTATGCATACCCAGATCTTTCTTATGAGCTGTACTCTCCTTGACTTTAGCTTCTTACTCTTAATCTGAATACCTATCTCTAAGTCTTTCTAGCTAGACCCTGTATCTTGAGAGTCTTAGTCTTCATACCTGTAAACTATCCATCTTAGGATTTCCTTCTTAACTAAAAAAAAAACTTTCTACATTTTAAGCAAAAACATTAAGGAATAGGGAATTGGAAAGCTTTCTATCTATAACGAGATAGTATAACCTATTGTCTGGGACATCTGTAAAAAGTCTATAACTTAACCTACCAACTTGGAAACTCGAGTCTCTACTTATTCGTTTATTCCCTGAAAACGCTTTACCTTGACCTTGGACTTGTTCCCCAAAAAACCCTGTAAAAGTACTTTTGTAATGGCCACATAATCTATAGGTTCTAATCCCAAAAACGGCTTATGACTTAACTTTGTTACTCTTCATAATATCCTGTTCATACTCTGGATACCTAGACCTATCCTCTTACTTATTACCTGCCTGAAATCCTATAACCTTACTTAAAAAAGGGCCCTGTTATTGAAAAAAAAAGTCTTAAAAAAGGTGGTATAAGGGCTGCTTTTTTTTTTTTAAAGGTTCTGTATTTCCGCGACAGTGTTACACTCTCCTCCTTTTTAGTGAATATGCTTTTATTTACACAAGTTCGAGTCCCATCCCACTAGTTTCAAGTTGTTCCTGAATAAAGTATTATATCCCATCGACTAGCTTCATTAATTTTTGCTAAACTAGAGTTTTGAAAGCTATTTGTATCTAAACTTCCCGAGTTATCCTAATAGTCAGCTTTATTAAAACCCAGGAGATCCTTAAAAAAAAAGGCGAAAAACTACTGAAATACATTCTGCTTTCAGGTTTCTTTGCATGGAGTTTTTTACTTTTCTGGCTCTATTTAGTATTGAGAGTTTGGCTTATTAAGTAACAAGGTATACCAAAAGCGGGTCTTGAGTGTTGGAGGGTAGACCCAGATAAAAAAAAACTTTACTTTCACGATAACTACTGATTTCAAACCCTAGAGATAGCAAGCTGCTAGATTACAGAAAAGGACTCCGCTTGCCCAGAGGATTAGTTACTCAATTATATAAGGCCTTAAAGCTCCTTGAAATGTGAGAATATATTTTTATAAGATTACCTTAGGAGGGTGCCCCAATATATTATAACGTTAGATAAAATCAGAATACAAGAAGGTTCTCTCGCAGTGAAAGGACTAAATCAAGTTGGGCAGTCTAAACATCCTGCAAGGAATGCCTCCAGTCCCTTTCTAAACGGGTGTTACTTATTTTTATATACTCATACTCACTCCGGAAAAGCGTAAGACTCTTACCCGGACTCTTCTAAAAAAGGCATACCTATTTATATAAGCAGTGGAGTTATCCGCTTCAAAAATATTAATCTCAAACAAGTATTAAAGTCATTTATAGAAAAGATTTTTTCCAGACTTAAATTCTAGCTCAGACAGGGCCCGGGCTAAATAAACTACAAATCAGAAGGAACTCAAAACCTTGTTTTTAACTGCTATGAGCAAAGAGAGCCTCAAAAAAATTAAGAAGTGAAAGACCTAGTCGTAATTTTTAAGGACCTTGCATTAGCTCATAATACTTTTACAGATAGCTTTTTTCTTTCTTTTTGTATTTAGTGAGGTTTCATAAGTTGTTGCTCTATCCTACGTAAAGGGATCCTCTTAATATCTTAATAAAGCGGACTTTCTTTTAGTTTTAGTAGATTGCTAAGTTTTCATAAACAAAAAAAGACAAAGTCAACACATATGCATACTTAGGAGTCTTTAATTGAGAGGCTTTTGGAATTTTCCAAGTATAAGTATTTAGCAATAAACTTTCAGGATAATGAGTGTCCTTTTTTTAGCCGAGTAACTGGATTTAACAAACAGCAGAGTCGAGCTCCTTAGGATATTTGGGGCTTGTGCTTTTATTCCTACCTCCTTTGTTCTCGATAAAGGGGATTCCAAAATTCATTTTTAAGACTTGAAAGTAAAAGCACCCGGGTATATCAAGATACTACATAGGAGGGTACAAAATGGAAGAAAAAGGACATTACTTGTAAATTGAACTCGAATTACGGTAGCATATTATCCATAAAACCCAATACCTGTAAACTATCCTCTGAGTAATTCCTTTAGTCCTATCCTAATTGTTAGGGTTTATTGGGCTTTCTTCCCTTTCTAAAGTCAGGATTTCCCATATTTGACTTTACAAGTCCTTTGGGCCTTTAAGATACTGAGACCCGGAATAGCTACCTGTTAACGAGCCAATGAGCTTAAGCATTAGGAGCATACCCTTAGCTAGGACCGATAAGAGAGACGTACAGGAGTAGTACTTGTCTTACAGAGCTTGTTCTTCTTCTCTAATGGTAGGGAATCCTACTAGGAAGATAAACCTAGTTTAGTAGTTTTAGAAGAGATATTAATATATGTATTGTTTATTAGATAGTAATAGAATATTCTAATAATTTCTAGTTTCTAGTATAATAAGACTGAGAATGACACCCTACCTACCCTTTATTCTGTTGAAAGAGGAGAAACTTCTATGGATTCACATACAAAGGAAAACCTTCCTTCGCTTGTAACATTCTCTAATATCCTAAGTTAGTAACTGCAAAAGGGCATATTTTATTTTGTAAAACAGATTGTAGAGAGCCTCGGGTCAAACATGAAAGAGAGTAAGCTGCGCTTTATAGTTCTTTATCTATCTATTCTGTGAATTTTAGAGATTAGCTAGTTAGAAAAGGGCTAACAATACCTAAGTGAGAAGTTACGAATCCTAATATTTAGATACTCTACGCCTACTTAACAAAACAAAGATGAGATGCTTTTAGACGAGTAATTTAGAACAAGATTCCCATTTTGGTGTTTCAAGGGTGTCTGGATTAACCTGTTTTCATTCTATTTTTCCTGAAAGTTCCTTAACATTAATATTAAATCCTAGTGCAGCTTTATAAGCTAGTATCCTATTCAGTATCCGGCAACCCTCTATCTTCTTTCTCAGCCTTATATTGTATTGAAGCTTTTCTTGTAGTTTGTGTTCATAAAGAGAATTCCTTGTCTTATATTTTCCTGTAAAAACGAAAAGAGTTAATAAGAAATCTTGCACCTTAGTTAATATACAAAGGGTTTATTGTGCTTTTAGGCCCCTATTCTACTAGAAAATTTTGAGATAGAAAGTCCAAAAAATTCTTTTTTAATGTTTAGTTATATTAAAAAAATGGAGAGTCTAAACCTATTATATTAGCAGCTTTGGTAGGACAATTTCCGAACCTCTACCAGATGATGGAACTGGAACTTTCCATAAAGAGGAGATTTCCTGATACTTGGGACTCCCCTAAAGCCTTCGGTCTTTACTAACCGGGGTGAGTTAAGGTAACTCTTTATCTGGCACTAGCAATTTATACTTGTTTGTGAAAGAGGTATTCGAAGGAGGAAAAGGGGCTCCGTAAATTTTCAATATTCTAGGCGCATTCATACAGTATTACTAGATTATCCTCACTAAAATGACAGGTTTCTATACTAAGTAGGTCTTAAAAAAGAGTTTGTCCCTTTTCAATAAGGTATACTTCAGAGGAAAGTCCACTAACTTATAACTAGAAACAGGAGAAAGGGTCCTAACAAGGGTTTATTGAATACATAGAAAACTCTACAAATAGCTCAAAGCGCAGCAGGAAAGGAACCCCAGTAGGAGTAAACTACTAGCAGATTGCAGTCAAGTAGCTTTTCTATTACTATAGAATTCTTGGTTTCGTTATAGAGAGCCTGAAGAAAGAAAGTTACTGTTAAGCCTTTCTCCAGCAGGCTTTGTCCAATAACAATAGAAATAAGTTACTACTTAGTGTTTTGCTGTAACCCTGAAATTGTGCAGCGAGTAGTTGGGTATTTCAATTTCTTACAAATAAAGTATGCTTACAAGGCCGGAAATCCTGCTATTGCAGTTATAAGGTTCCCCCTTTTCTTTTTTTTTTTCTCACAAGTACTTTACTTTAAAACTGGGTATTTTATGCCTTTAATTATTAATATTGGTTAAGATAGCTGCCTCTCCTCAATAAGGAAAGATGGGGAACAAGGCCCTTTTCCAGTAAAGTTTTTAAAGAGTACCCGTTAGTAGCAGGGAGTTTGTTTTTTATAATAAAAATAGCAGCCTCGTAATATATAAGGTTAAGTTAAGATATGAAGCCCCGGCTTAGACTAGCTTGTGTTAAAATACCGAAAGATCCCTAATTTATTTACAAGTTTCACGTAGGATACTTTGGAGCAGTTGGATCCTATAACCCGTATATCCAGTCCAAACGAAGGTACGTCTCTTCCTTTGGGGAAAGCTGGGCTATAAACATTCCTCATTAAAAAGAGAACTCTGGCCGGGAAACTCAAGCTTTTGCAGAAGTGAGAGCAAATTAAAAATACCTTTTTTATTCTCCAGGTTTCTTCAGATAGGGCAGTAAATTCTTAGTAGAGACTTTGGTTAACATATAGCTCTTGGGTAGGTAATTAACAAAGGGGTAAGAAGAATCAGAAATCTAAGGATCCCGAGATGACGGGGTGTAATCCCAAGCAGCAGTCATTTTATAGAACAAGTAGGGCGCTCAATTCCAAGAAATAGACAGCCTAATAAATAAAGGAGCTAAAACCAAGGTTTTGTCGTTTAACGAAAAAATTGTCTTTGTTAGCAGGATTTATTCAAGTAGGGACCTTTTACTTCTCGAAGTGCTTATGCAAGGGGTCCAATAATAGTAAAGGGAAATCCAAGGGGGGGTTTGTTGGATACTGTTATTTGTATAGGGTGAGAATTCTTTTATCTCTAAGCTATTCATATTTAAGGAGATCCCGAGTCTGAGAGGCCGCTTACTTATATAGACTTTTTAGTATAAAGTACAAGGAAAACCTCCTTAAAAGTATCTTCACATTCACAACGGCTTGTCTTTATTTGAGAACTTAACTCTTAATAACTAGATGATATCCTGCTATTTCGCCCCCCCTATCCTCTTTATAAGGTATTTACGCATTTCTACTGCACCCATTTCAAAGACTTCCATAAAACTTGATATATTATCAGAGTAAGGGTGACGGAATATATGGGCTATATTATCTTTAATGCCCCCAAAGAGGGCGGCCTCTCTTTATATACGTACAAGTTAAAACCAGGCTCAACCTTTGATCGATCATACCTGAAAGTAAGTGGCTAGCGTGTAATTCCTAATTTTTTATAGTGGGAAATCCTGAAAAGAAAGCGTGGACATTTGACTAATAGTATATGGTGAGTTATGCTTTAGCTATGTAAATAAGGAGCAAGACCTGCCAGATTGCAAGGATTATTCCTTAATAGATATACAGAGCCTAAAATAAGAGCATAGTGCTGAGAAACAAGATTTAAGAAAAAAAAAGCAAGCTACGAATTAAATGATACACTATCATAATAAGTAATAGTTGAAGTGGTCCTTATGCTTCAATTCAAAAAGTTTTCTTTTTCTGCTTATACAAAGGAGACTCTTATGAACCGGGTATTTTATAAGAGTTCTTTTCATTCAGGTCTGTACCAATTGCTTCAGAATATCTGAGCTCAGAGAGTCACTTTATTTACAAGGGCCTCTCAAAGAGTGCTCGTTTATGGAAAAGTTTGGGATATTTGCTTTTCATTCACTTATAAATGGAAAACCCAAGCCAATTTTCCGGGAAAGCCCCCTTTAGCCTTAGTATAAATAAGCCTTTGAAAAAAAACCTCCCAGTAAGAAAACTAGACTATCACTAAAAAAGACTGTACACACGAGAATCTTTCTACATAGGACTTCCTTGGAAAAGAGCTTCACTTCAGTACGATAAATGGCACGGAGCACCTATCTTGAAACAATTGAAATAAATAAAGTAACTTTTGTTTGAAAGGGCACTCGCCCAAAACCTCTATAACCTTGTTCCTGAATCTCCTAACCTTGCGTCAAGCTAAAAGCTCTAGTGAACACTTTTTTAAAATATTTTATATGAATATGCCTCTAGCAAAAGGGACTCTAATAGGTAACTGCAAGACTAAAGTATCTTAAAAACAAAAGAGAATACTAAGAAATTCCTGGGGATAGGACTCCTGTGAGTAATATCTTTTTTACTGTACTTTCTAATTAGCCTTACAGCAAGCATAGCAATTTGATTTTTAATGTAAACAACAAACTGGACTCTAAAAGGATTCTATTAAAGGGCTACACTAGATGCCCTACACAATACGGCATATAAAAGCATGCATTTCCTTTGCATAAAAAAAAGAAGTCGAAATGAAATCCTCCTTGAGATACCTTCACTTGATTAGACTAAAGCCATAAAAAAGCCTTGAACGGGGTTCCTTATACTTGCTTAAACTCTCCCCCGGTATATTTTCTATTTTAATAGAAGGGCTGGAATCCTCGCTAGTAGAACTAATAAAGAAGCCCCCTACCACTTCTTTTTATAGGTTAAACTTTTACAGAAAGAAGGGCAGATAAATATTTTTTAGTTCGCAGGGTCCCTGATGCACGGGATTTTAGGACGAGGGCTTCCACTCCTTAATCAAAAAGGGTTCTTTAGTGTAGTATGAGACTATTATATGAGTTTTGCCTCGGTCTTCTTTACGCGTTTAATACCGAATTACTTAATTAGAGAATTTGTATCAATAACTAGACCTGTGTCCTGTTTTGGTATGTTGACTTCTCTTCTGAAAATCCTAGTATTTATCAAGGAAATAGACCTCCCTTTTGTATTCTAAAGAGAAAACCTGCCCAAACTGCGGCTAACTTAACTAACGCAAGAGGAATCCTTCAAGCAAGAGCAACATATCCCTAAGAAACCCCTTTTACTAGTATTCTACTTAAAATGAAAATCCCTCAGGTTCCTTTTAAATAAATCCTTGAGATAGAGTGAGGTGTTTTCAGCTGAGCTGAGTTACGTCTTTAATATTCTTTAATATGTTGTTATATCCTATACAAGGCAAGTGCCCGGTCTTTTTGGAATCTATAGAAAATGCATTAAACGTCAGACCCAATTAGTAAACATAAATTTAAGAAAGAGCTCCTATTCTTGAATAGAAAAAAGAGACTTAAGTGCCTTGTTTTGCACAGTATATTTCGAGTATAAAAAGCTTCCCTATAAAAAAAAAAGATAAGCGAAAAATCCCCTTTCTCTGGTTTATCCCCTGCCTGGCGAGTACTCTTAAAAATATTTAGGCCCCTGTTCCTGTTACTCCACCTTTTTTTGTGGACTAGATCCCTGTAAAATACTTATTGCGAACCTACTTAAACTTAAAATCGCCTAAGCAATAAATGCTCTCTCAATTCAAGCTCTTCTTCTGTAGTAACCTTAAATGGAATTTCTTAGAAAAAATCTGTTACATAAACATAACTGGAGATATTTATAGAATCGAAGGTCTTTTTTACGCAAATCCTGTACTACTTCATCCAAAGGAACTCTACAAAATCGAAGGGTTGAATACCCAATAATTAAATACTAAACAGGGCGGGTGTCACTTAGAACAAGAACATATAATTAATATACATTACAGGAAGAAACCCTAGGAGAAAACTAGAGAATAAACTACCAGGACCTACTTTGGGCTTCACTATATGGAAATGGAAATTCCTATAAGCGCACATAAAAAGAAAATATTAGTACGTTAGCTAAACAAGGAGCGTCCTTAACTCGAATAAAACAAAGAAACTTAGTAAAAAAAACTTTCGAATTGTTAACGTTTTTTTAGAGGGCTTTATTTAAGGTATAGGAATTTCTACAGATGTGCGACTATCAAGATACTCGTACCCCTAAAATCTTTTGCAAAGCCTACTTCAAGCAGTAAAACGAAAGCGCAAATAAAGCATAAAATGTTCCTCAGTTCACTTTGGCTTCTGGTAAAAACAACAAACCCTCTTAGAATTTTGTCATAGTTGTTTTTTGCTTTTGATGGAGTCTCCTCCTAAGGTCTATTACAACCTTGTAAGTTAAACCCCTATTCTATTTCTGGGTAATCCTTTGCTTTTAGAACTGGGAAAATGCAATTTCCTTTCTTCTTAGTAAGGAATGTAAGGAATACTCTACTTAATATTCCAGGCTATCTTATGTTACTCTAGTTCTCACACAAGTTGGGGTTTCTTTCGCTAAGGATAAATAAATATCCGCTACATCTAAGTAAGACTAGAACATATGCAAAATTCGAAAAAAAAAAGTTCTATCTTTTAAACTCATTCTATTTTTGTAAAACTCGTGTCACATTCAGAAAGACTCGGGTTTAACGAGCAACTCTTGGCTAGTACCCTTCTTTCTTATTTTTCTTCTTTTTTTCTTAAGTCTTGGTAATGGAAGAGTAAAAAAAAATCTAGGGTTTAACATGGATTTTATATTCAAGCTATAGGAGAATCCGGTATGTACTAATCGACAGGGTACAGGCATAACACAAAAATTGATTTAGTAAACTCAAGCAAGTTAGGTTATATAAAGTAAAGAATTAAAGTATCCTGTTCATGCTCAATCTGGAGCGATCTTGTATAGTACTTTGTTGGAGTATCCCTATAAGTTCAGTCTTAGTCCCCGGAAATTACTTGATTTTAACAAATTACAAGCGAGACTCTCACTCTATCTAGTCCTCTTTTCATTTTAAACTAAGCAGAGTGCCCTTATGACTTATTTAATTCAAAATACATCGTAGTAAGGGAGCCGGCAAGAGCTAACTGATAAAGAACTCCAAGCACAGCTATTTACTTTAAGTTTAACGGATATGCGGCTACTTGTTCTACAAAAACTAGATAGAAGTATACGGTTATAGAAAGCTTCCCTAGACGTTGAGGACTGAGGCATAGCTTGAAATGAAAGAATCCTTATAATTATCTATTTTAAGACTTACCTTATATGTTGTAGTAGCAACTAGAACCTAGGTACTTTTTCCCTTAGCCTTCGTCTTCTATTTTATTTACATTACAACAGTAGGAGTTCTTTTGTATTTTATTTTAATTAAGAGAGGCCTCGTTCTAGTTATAAATGCTTTAAGTTTCAAAGTAAGGTCCGTGGATAGGATAGCATTTAGTCTTTCCTTTTCATGGTATACCCGAGTGTTATACTAAAAAGGATTCTAAGTTCAACCAAATCTAGATTGTGTAAATCGCTCAGAACTTTCCCGCCCTAAGTGGGGGTGGGTTTAAGGAATACCTGTCCCTCTTAGTTATACCTTGTTGTAAGAAAAGCTCATACCCTTCTTATTGCTTAAACCTTTTACTCTAGCATTATGCCATATCCTATAAACATCCTAAAAAACTTTAACCCCTTTTGATTTTTGTGATGAAGAAATAAAATCCTGTGAAGGCTGCTCCATTAATTAGCAGAGCCGACCAGAAATCGGGAGTCAAAAACTAAAAAATGCAGCAGACCTCTATACTTAATTTTCGGAATTTCCTTCCTAACTAAAACCTTTGCTAAAAGGGAAGGGAGGATCCCCCTTAGCATATACCTAGGTATTCTGGAAGGAAGAGCTCGGGCTTATTCTTTGTGAAACCCAGAATTTCTTGTTTGTACTATTTGTTGAAGAGGTAAGATAGGCAGTTTTACAATTTACAAGGAAAGGGGTAGAAACAAATTGTACATAGTGAGGTTTAAACCGGGTTTTTTCTATTTATATAGCAGCCGGTGTTATTTACAGGGTACGTAACCTGTGAGTAAGTGGGAATCGAAATGCCCTGGTTGTTCACTGAAAAGCTCTCTCATAGTAATATTAGGTTCTCGAGTTGATTATTAGTAGGTCCGAGTGTCCGGCTTAACGCTCTATAATTTGAAGTTAGGGCACAAGAGTAGCTCTGGCAGTTACTGAAACTCTTTAATTAGGAATCCCTGCCGAAAGCTTGGAGTTATACTTTTAGGAGCCCTTTGATTCGTGAGACAGGGTTAAGCACAATTCGGGACTCGTTTCTTTCGTAGTATAAAAGCAAAAGCCTTGTGTTTAAAAAAAAGGACTCTGAAAGATTTGAGAGGAAGAAGTAAGAGAGCTTGCTATATTCTAAATGTCTGCTAGCTTAGTAAAAGTATCCTGGTTAAATTTAATGCCTAAGCCGTTTTATCTTATATTTCCAAAAAGTTTCTAAGGGATTAGAGACTGCGGTTCTATGAATATAGGAAGGAAACCCGGTTGTGATTCCAAATTATATAAGGGGCTCCGTATAGAAGGCTCTTAACTTGCCAACAAGCAAAGCATTTTGTCTTGTCCCTTTTTAGAGTTTGGTAAACAAAGCAAAAAGATATATCCTAGGTATTGGTATTAAAAAAAAGCTGCAACTAAGCCCGCTTAACTTTTTGCGTTACACTTACCTTCCCAACGCAGGAACCTTAGAAGCAGCTGCCAATGCCAACGCAGGAACCAGAGATGCTACAACCACAGCCACTACAAGAGATGCTAGAACCTGAGCTGCTATAACCTGTACTAGAGCAATACCCATACCCATAACCTGTACCATAACCATGACAGCCATGAGCCCGAGATAGTGTACCTAAGCCAGAGATGGAGGAACAGACAGAGCAGTACGAGCGAGCACTAGGCACAGACAGTTGAGAAGCTGTAGCTGATAGATGGTGCTGTAGAAGCTGTACGAGCAGGACAGTAGGAGGAACCGACCAGACAGTAGCTGACAGACAGTAGCAGTAGGAATAGGAGCCTTTAGAGAAGGTGTAGCTAACAGGACTTAGACTTAGATAAGAGAGACTTAATAGGGATAGCTGTTGTTGGAGCTTCTTAGTGTCTTACTTAATGTAGCTAAGCCGACTTGAACCAATGACATTTTATTTGTATCTCTACGCTCTATCAGGGGTCAGATTATTGACCTCATTTGTGCAAATTGGGGCTTATGCAGTATTCGCAAGATTACGGATTTCTGTTTATTTCTGTCCAAGTGGGGGCACTGAGAGTATGTACTAGTCTTGTATGTTTAGAATTCCGTTGAAGAATCCTGTTTATTAACAAGAAAACCTTTCTCTGCTCCGTTCCGTATCAAACCGATGGGGAGTTATAAAAAAAAGGAGGCACGTAATTTCTAAGCTCCTTCATATTCTTATTGGACGCAAGAATTGTATTTACTAACTCTTCTTTACTAAAACAGGAAAATCCGCGCTATATACTAGGAGCACCGGCAGGAACAGCCTTATAACTTAACTAAAGAAGCCCCTTTTTACCTAACTTAAAAATTACTTTGTATACTTTTGAAGTACAAAGGGTTGTAGTGGCATACTCTCCAGAGGAATTCAGAATCAGTATATCCTGTAATTAAGTAAAATTAACCTTGCCTAGGCATTTACTTGTGTAAACCGCAGGGAAATTCATTAAAAGGAAACTTCTCAAGATCCCATTTATGTTAGCTAATATTTATTCTACTTTCTCTCTATTAAACTAGAGTTACTTTAAATATTTGAAAAGCGTCTTGATCAAGAAAGATAAAGAAACCTTTTCATTCAGGGGTCGGGGATTGCCAGACTAACTCCAGTAGATTCATAAGGGTTGGATTGTGCAGTTCAATATAGATTAATTGTATTTCAGTAACTTCAGCAGCTATGGCGTAAAAAGGGGGTGCTGTTAAGTAAGCTATAACCTTTTAAACAGTATGGAACTTGATTTTTAATACTAAGCCGTTGTATTGAGAAAACCCCATGTTATTTAGACTGATTTGTAGTAGTACTCTACTAAAGCGCGCAGGAGTCACTTTCCCTTTATATATAGGGTGT